>BQNB010084163.1:0-28835 GCA_026074375.1 Tanacetum coccineum
TTAATGGTATCTTTAACAAAGGGATGATTATAGCAAGAGATACATAACCATGCTACTGAGAATGTTTTTTAAACTTGATCTCAAACATTTCTAGTTTTAACAACGAATGTGAGTGTTGCTAGATGTTTTCATCATTAGTATAGGGGCAGTCTACTACTCCAACTCCTAATTGGGAGCTATTGGATTATGTTAGTTGGACTGGCACTAATTCGACTAGAAATATGTAAGCCTATAGGGGGCACACACGTTAAACACTTAGAGTGTGTTAATACTTCACGAAAGTTTCTAAATTGTAAACTAAAAGTCTAAAAACGATAATACATAGAAATAAATGGTCCCTAGTGTAGCCGGCCATATGGAAGGTTCTAAGAGAATGTCCAGGTTCGTTTCTAAGAGATAAGGAGAAGAGAGGAGAGTTGTGATAAGGCTCAACTTGTGGTTTCCAAGTCTTATCATGAGTAGGGTTTAGTTGGTATAAATATACCCTCACCCTAGCTCATATACACGACACAAAAACTTAATAACTCAGAGAAATCGTTTCCCTCTCCTCTCCATAAAAATCAACAGATTTAATCATGACCCTAATAGGGCTTTCTGATTTTCGGTTCTCTCTTTCTTTACCTGCTTAATTTTGGTAGACCCTAAAGGGGTTTTCTACGTGTGATTCGATCCCACATCTTTTCTAGCAAGTTTATATCTTTGGTTTACAAGTTGTCAAGGTGTGACAACAATTAGAAACGTCTAGGTTTTCACTTTGGTGATTTTCGGTTCTGTTTGGCAAAATTCGGTAGAACTGAATTCGGTGGAAACCTTAGATCCACCTTCTAATTTTCGGTACAGATTCTTTGGGTGGGTTTTGGTACTTAATTCAGGTTGTATTGGTATACAATAGTTGTTTGGGATATACGTGAAGTAAGACTAGCATCTAGACGTGCTCGTTGGACGTGTTTATGTGAGCAACCATAGAGGTGGAAATTTATCCACTAGTTTCAAAGGTTTAGTTCTCGTTTAATTCATTCAAGTCTTTCAACAAGGTTAGTTTTCTCGTATTATTTGTGTGTTAATCATATATGCTAAACTAGATCCATATCCGCTGCATACTCTTAGTTATTGGTTAACAAGTTATAAAATCTCAACAGTGGCATCACGAGTCAACTCGTTACGCTAGGGGCTGCATGAGAAAACGTTTATTTATTGTTTTATTAAAAAATTATGGCAATAACATGCAATTCTTGCCATAAAGAAATAAATAAAGACCTATAATCTAAACTAATGTTACTTGTAAATAAGAAGAATAGATTAAAAATTAGAAGTTAATTAAGCTGTCATGTTATTCTATTCTTTATCTCGGCTTTAAGACTCATGAAATCATGCTATATAATGGATGTGGCGATCTAGGCACTTTAGCAAAAAACCTAGTGAGTGTCTTTTGGTTCTCCGTTTAGGGAAGACTCTTTTGAGAACTTGAAGCATTATATGATTTACTGCTTTCCATATAAGAGTCTGTCTTCACTTCTACTCCATCTTTCTGTCTGTTTTAATTGCTTATATATGATATGCCATGTGATTGCTCAATATTTGCAAATAGACTTTATGAAACTCTAAAACGGACTAATACTTAAAGAGAAATTTGATTTGAACATGTCTAATATTACACACGTAAGCATACTCCTTGTGACTAATTATGTGTTATTTGTAAAACTGGGGTTTTTGGACAAATTTAATACGGACATTAAACTATGAAATTTGATTTCTTGTGTAATTTTAGTTTTTATATGCTTTTATCATATGATGTATCACTACTGCTCCATGGCTTAATTGTCCACGGCTTTAGTGAACTTTTTATGAAACTCTTAAAACCGGACTTATAGTTATAGAGAAATTTGATTAAAATGATCTTGTATTAAGCATACTCCTTGTGACTAATTATGTGTTATTTGCGAAACCGGGGTTTTTGGACAAATTTAATACGGACATTAAACTATGAAATTTTGATTTCTTGTGAACTTTTAGTTTTTATGTGCGCAATATGGAGTTGAATTGATCTTTAATCTTATCCCGCCCCACTACATGCTTCGGCATATGAGGGAATTATTGGAATTACTTGTGTCTTCGGACACATGTAGGAGTACAATATAGGGTTTGATCAATTTGTAATCCCACCATATTGGCAACAATAAAACTAATGTTAACAAAGGGGTTTCTTAACATACAATAGCATTATTAGTCAATTGGAAGTACGGCTCACCCATTGTTGGACAAACTATAAGAGAAGTTTAAGGCGGGTGTAGCTACGGCACCCCAAAAGAAGTCAGGTTTTTAATAAGCTTCGCGCTGACCTGTTTCTCCGCTTCTTTGTGCGTCCAAAATGGAGCTACCGAGAACATTTGACAAAATGATGACTATACCAAATAGGTTAACAAAATGTTTTCTTAACTTTGTGCTACAAGTTGTTTTGCATGCTTCTTGTACACGATTTTTGTCACATATTTTGTAAAATTTATGTGTATACCCTTATATGAAGTTTTAAGTCTATGCCAGCCAAATGAAGAACACGTGCATTTGGATTGTCTTCTCTGGTCAGACCTCAGGGCCTTTCCAACCCATGGCGAATTTTTTCCATTGGTCAGACCTTTGTCAATTTTCGCACGTTCTCTTTTGGTCGACTTAAATCGAGTTACCTGGTCAGACCTCGGACCCGAGGCATAAGATGAGACGAAATATGCATTTGACATTACTATATGAGTTACTAATGTCATAAGTCTCATAAAACTAAGAGTTGCATTAACAATGCAATTAACGCTCGTCGCTTACCCTTCGGCTCTTGTTTTCTCACTGGTCAGACCTCTGGTTAATAAGTGGGAGGTCAAGTTGGATCTTAGTCTTATTAGTAATTAATTGGGTAGTTAATTCTTTTAAAAATTTAATTATCGAAAATACTAAATTGAATTTTCTATGTTCAGATTAATTGTGTTATTGCAACATAATTCGTAAACCAAAGTCTGTTTTCTCATAAAAGACAAACATAGTCTCTTTTCCTGGTAAGAAGAGTGAGACTTACACCTATCTCTTCTCATTGGTTGACAAGTATAAGATAGGGTTATAATTGAATTTTTTATAATTATATTTAAACTCATCTTTCCAATCTTTCATTACCTTTTTTCGGTTTTGAAAATTTTGAAATATTTGTGTAACTAGAGAACATTGTGTCTATAGCTACCAAATAATGACATCTTGCACTTGTCACGATGTATGAGTTTAACCGCAATGAGTAAAGAAAATTACTAGCAGGTTTTCTAGGTAAATTTTCTTGGACTCAATTCATTCTTTATAGTGCTAAACACCCTTGTGGTTAGACAGACAGATTAAAGAGGAAATGCATGCTAAATATTCAAGTTAATGAATACATGATGGCTAGTCTCTCATCTACATAAGTAGAACTTCATATACTCTGTACAATACCTAAGTACATTGCTACTTGTAGGCATTCTAAGAGAGTAGGAAAGTAAATTAATCGCTAATTGCTTTCTACTGGTGATGTAACACTTACAATGTTGACAAATCCAGTGGGAGCTTTGCATTTTATAACTGAAATGACATTCATGTGAGGTTGTCAATTTCAGTGGGAGCTACAGGGATTCAATTCTTATTAGTAAACCATATTTTTTCTAGCTTACTTTGAAATACTGTCATTATTTCCGATTATGAATGACCATCTTTTAGGAAAATTGCATTTATTTTTATAAGATAAAATGTGCTTTCGATGTTGCTTTTCCGAAACGTTATCTTAGAATAATAATCCCACAATTCCTTATTCAAGATTATTTGTTTGAAAATTACTTGTTATATTCTATGACACCGTATTATATTGATTGAACAATCGAACGCTTGTCGTATGGTTTTTCTACTTTAGATAATGTTGTCCCGCACACAAGTGGGAGAAATCCTAAGTGTGTGCGAGGAACAACATACATCAATATGATTAATTGGTTTCTCTTGACCGCAAGGTAAGAAAACTAATAAATCTACTAGGACTTAAACACACAAGATGTTTGTTGCCCTGTTACAATTAAATGTCAAGATATAATATAAAGATATTTCAACTTATTGACTATGATTTAGTAAAAATAATTATGGTTAATTGTATAATCATAATTATGAAGTATGAAATTAACTTGAAATTACTATTGAACTCAAGAGTTTGCGTTCATAATTACTTTAGTTAGTATGATTATGTTCTTGCTAAGACATAATTATAAAGTCCTTGAATTTTTCAACGACTCATAAAATAAAGTAAATAGTGAAATTATTATGTCTTCTTGTTAACACATGAACAATAAGGTCATTGAATTATTCAAAGACTTGTAATGTATAACTTGACATGTTCTGTTTTCTTGAAACACATGAACACAAGAGTTAACATAAGGTCCTTGAATCATTCAAAGACATATAATGTATTTGACATGTTTTGTTTCTTGTAAACACATGATCAAAGAATTCTTGAACTGTTCTGTCTTCTTGTGAACACATGAACATGGAGTTAAAGTACTTATTCAAGAAATATACATTATAGCATGCACTTGGTTGAAAAAATACTTTGTATTAAATTTGGCTCGACCCAATTGACAAGTATTTGATCCATAGAGAATTAAGTTATCTAAGGAATTCTGATGGAGTCTCACAATTCCAATACTCATAGAATACCACACTATCATGGTATGTCTAATGTGTTGAAACAAACTATATTCATATTGTTTGGTTTCTGATAACTTTAATTACTCTACCTCCAAAATCTATCAAGGTTAGAAATTTGCGTGTGTCATGGATGCACTCAATATAGTTTCAACCTAGAAGGTATTCAAGACATTATCTATTTATAGATTAGGGATGAATCCCATTATGTCTTGATTTAAGTTCTGAAATTTGTTAATATCTTATGAAGTATATTATTAACAAGCTAGAGATGAGAACTGTAAAATGTATTTTGTTGTCCCAATTAAGAACAATTTATTGTTGCTTAAATACTTAGTATTTAGAGAAGTATCTCTTCTTACAAAAGTAAGTGGGAGCATCTATAGATCTTGAAAATATTCAAGAACAAAATACATAACCTTCTGAATTCACTTGCTGATGTCATACTAAGGTTAAAACATGAAAATGTCAACTCAAAGTATAATGTAACTCTCATTCATAAATCCGTAAGGATGCCTCATCAATGGAGTGATATTTTTATATCAATGCTGAGGAATATAAGTTAGAGGGTCATAATAAACCTGCTAACTAATAAGATGAATTATCACATTTTGGATCTGATAAATATCTTAAAACTATGAATGATAAGATGCAGTCCTTAAAAGGCAATCAATGTTTTGAGATTGATTCATCTTTCACCAAACAGTAAAATGTGAGGTGAGAATGAGTTTCCTTTGAAGAAAGGCTCATAAGGATAAAATTGTATACATATTAATGCCTGACTGCTGATAGGAGTTTTAATCTTACTCAAGCAATTGACTATGATTAAATCTTTTTTTTCTACACGCATTAATTATATAAAGATAACTAATTGTCATACAGGTTTTCTTGAATCTAACATATGGCAAATTAAGGATCATAACTCTTTCCTTAATGATTACCTTGCGAGGACGATGTGTAATAAAAAGGGTTATGAGTCAATATTTGTAATATGACAATTAATTTTTATCTCTTTTCTTTATGATTACCTTTTGCGAGGACGGTGTGTAATCAAAAGGTTATGAGTTTAAAATAGTCTTTATCAAGTATACAAGATAATAGAATCCAAGTGTGGATTGGATCATTCATATAGGAGCTGAGATCTTAAGTTTAATCACAATATGATTTTTGATTAAATTAAGATAACTCCTGAGTACATCTGACATCAAGTGGGAGCACTATGTTTTTCCTTAAAATTCATTTGTTGTGTAACAAATTGAAGGTATCATTCCGTCTAAGATAGATGTTAATCCTTGAGGTTGGAATGAAACTTCACTTGGGAATTTAGGAAATAAAACAAACGACTTTGGAATAAATGTTTAATGAAATAAACATATGCGAAAATTAAGTCCAACACAATGCAATACATCATTGAAGCAAGTCTTAAATGATATATTTCGCTTGAGATAATTTAATACATGGATGGAAACCTTGTGTTTTTAACGTAGGATTCATCATGTATATCTTATATCTTATATTGTGTATGAGACTGGTTGTTACTTTTGCACTAGAGCAAGATGAGCTAACAACAACAATAACTAATTGAGATTGATTTAGATGACTGTTAAAACAAATGTTTACGAATTATAAATGGCATAATGTTGTTTGTGTACACATGATGCTAGAGAATAATCAATTCTAGTTGAAGTAGGATTTCATCATTTATGATAAATCTACTAACTAGATATGCTCATCTTAGAGCATAGTTGCAATACACATTAAAGAATGAGAATACTTTACATTTTAAGAAACTGTAAAGATGACTGTCTCAGATAGGTATGTTGCTGACTATAAATACCTCATAAAAGGTACTGTCACAGTTTCATACTATGATTCTTGCAATAGTATGCAAATATACATACGACACTCATCATATCATTCACAAATTTGTGAATTTGAAACAAGTATTCGGAAAGTTTACTCAGATAACTGATTAGATGTCTTGGAGGAAAAAGAAAAGTTGAGAACGTTGGATACATTGGACTTCAACTTGCTAATTAGTTTCATGCATATCTGTTTTTAGTATTTGGATAAATTGGGATGTAAGACAATTTTTACTTTCTGATGAATGAAGATACGAGGTATTTGTTATTCATACATATAATAATTGTTATCCTATATTTGCATGTTTAATCCATGAATGATTTATCATTCTAAATATGTCCATTGTCGGTTAACAATATGGGAGTATTGTTACATAAGGCAAATATGAGTGTTGGTTATATTCTTTGAATATATGGATGGTTCCCGCCAAACTCATATGTTATTCACAAGGGATGCATATTGGACACCCCAACCTTCGAATATTTACTTTTGGATCCTTAGTCATGAGTAAAATATCGAAAAATGGTTAGTTAAGTCATCCTTAGACTTGAGAATACAAACAAGTTCTGGTATGTGTGGATATCACTTTTTAATTCTAAGTCAAACGCTAACCTGAAAATGGTAGTTATAAAGGCTATTATTAGAAGTGATGTGAAGCAGCATTCACAACACTTGTATTCAACAAAGAATTTGTTCCTCCACTTGATGTGCAGTATGATACCATTGGCGCCTCTCCAGAATTAATCAGATAATTGTGTGGCCGCACCCAAAGGGTAATGCAAGATGATTCTTGATTACATTTGGTATATCTGTATTAAGTTCTATAACGAGAATCTAAATGGTTAAACTATATGGAATGAGTTAGGATCCATATCCATGGTTTAACGGTATTTGAACAAAGGGATGATTATAGCAAGAGAAAAATAACCATGCTACTGAGAATGTTTTTGAAACTTGATCTCAGACATTTCTAGTTTTAAAAACGAATGTGAGTGTTGCTAGACGTTTCCGTCGTTAGTATATGTGTTGTCTGCTACTCCAACTCCCAAGTGGGAGCTGTTGGATTATGGTAGTTGGATTAGCACTAATACGACTAGAAATGTGTGAGCCTATTGGGGGCACACACGTAAGACACGAAGAGTGCGTTTATTATGTATTTGATATATATAACTCGTTTATATTTATTAAATATATAATATGTTTCACGAAATATATTTACGGTAGTTGTTTCCTGTTAGGACGCTTAACTAATTTATATATCCGTTAAATGAAAAAAGAGAGGGCTAAATTGTTCAAAAAAAAAAAAATAAAATGGAAACTTGTCCTCTCTCCTAATAAGTGACAGATTTTAGAGGATTCTAGAAAGGGGTTTATATGTAAATTATTTGTGATAATGATAAGCGTTTATGATAATTAAGAGGAGTTAGAGTTGATCTACAATTAGGGTTGAGGTATTATATAAACATCCCATCCCTCTCCTCATTCATTCGTCCGATCCAAATAAAAGATACACCACTATAAAACCCTACGTTCATAATTGCATATGCATGCAAAACTAGAGTCAAACTTTGTTGACTGCTTTTCAGTATTATTTGTTTTCATTCGCAAAGTCAAAGAAACAAGCAAATTGTTTTCTTTCTTCTGTAATGACAAAAAGAAAGCAAGGACTTGTTTGTTAAGTCCTTATATTTTGATAGATTTGTGCATGATATTGTTTTCATGAATGTTTATTTAAATTTAACGATAAATGATCCTTTCCTATTGTTTATAACGATTCGAGCAATTGTGATTCGTGGTTTATTTTCATATAAAGAACAGCAAATTGGGTTTTCCTTGTTTATCGTGAAGTAACGATCTAGCATCGTGACGGACTTGTCGACGTGTTTTGTGAGCAACCGTAGAAGGTGATAATTTAGATACCATATCCCACCACTAGTTTTTGAAGCTTTTTCTAGATATCAGTTTCAATTCATTTGCAGTTGTCTTCAAGGGTTAGTTTTCTATATTACCCTTTTGTTTATTTATTGTGTGTTAATCATATGTACCAAACATGATCCATATCCGCTGCGTACTCGTGGTTGTTAATGGTTAACCAGTTATATAAATTCCAACATATGCAACTGATGAAGCCAAAGGGAAGTTTCATGTGAGTTGCAGTTGTACGGTACCACATATATAATAAATTTGCTTTCAAGTACCAGTTACAATTACTTTCGTATACCTTGATTGGTCCAATTACTGAACCTTAGACATGATACAGCTATAGTCTATGTGATTTTTTCTTATTATAGGCCCGGTGTGGACGACAATAACGAGGCATACCTTTCTATTTTCTGCGTTTTAGTATAATACGTGTTATCCATTATAGGATTTGCTTTTGTTTACTTTGAGGATGAGCGTGATGTTGAAGATGCCATAATGCACTTGACAATACCACGTTTGGATATGACAAAGCAAGCTCTCAGTTGAATGGGGTAGGGTATGTCAGGTCTATGTAAAACTTTTATTGTATTGCAGTGATTTTTTGTCGTTGCTGCTGTATTGATATCTTATTGTCTACTGTGATCAAAATGTGACGTAGCTATTATGGAACAATTATAAGCCGAAACTTAAGATGGTATTTGTAAGGGTGAACGCAATCGACACCGTGATAGATCCAAGTCTGTGTCAAGGAGCCCTAAGAGAGATTATGGCAGACGAGGTGATAGTCATATTAGGAGGCCAATTAGTCCCTATAGGAGAGGCAGACCAAGCCCTTTGTTTCAATAGGTGATCGTGAGACTTAATTTGTGTTTTATTTTGGTATATATGTATATATCAATACGTGAAGGTACCCGTGATTGCCGATGGTTGCAAGTTAAATTTGAGAGATGAGCATAATCCTTGGAGTTTTGAACACGTAGTGGCTTCATTAATGCAACAGTATAAGGAGGTTGAAACTTTTATAGTGTTCTGCAGCTAATCTTGCTTAGGTGTGTTTATTGTGTTTTTAACCATTAAAGTATACATATGTACCAAAATAAAACACAAATTAAGGATTACAAAATAAATGGTGTGTTTATTAAGTGTAGGTCCATGAACTGTGATACCTTCTCATTGAGCCTTTGTTAATCATGAATGTTTTATGATTTTGTTTTATTGGCCAACATATTAAGTAGACCTCAAAACAATCTCCGTAGTTGAACCAGTATGTCTTGCAATTATATTTTTCATAACGATGTGTTTTTAACTATTGGATCATCATGCTCGCTATAAGCTGGAGTTGTTTGCTTTCCTCAAGTTTTAGGGGGTATATCAGATCTCCAAGAGCTAAAAGAATCCAAATAAGCTCGTCAGTTTTGGAACTGTATAAGAGCTATTTAAAGAGGGTTCTGCAATGCTTGCAAAAAGGTACGTTAGGGATCAACTTATTCAAACTTGAGTCAGTTGTTTCATGAAAAATATATATTCTTTATAGATGTTAAAACACATGTGATCAAATGAGTGGATTATCAGTTTATGGTGTATGTTTACAGTAAAATAAATAGTTTACAAGTAGCCGCAACAAGACAAAATATCTGTCTCTACTTTCTGTTTCTCCCTACGACACCCCACATATGTTCGCTGATCACCTAAGTTTTGAAGTTTCTTCACTCATACTGATGAAAGAAATTAAAACTTGTGAGTAATATCGCTTAAGTCGTTTATATTCTATTTACATTTTACTTATGCAAGTGATCATGTACTCGCGACTTTTTCTGGTTTTTTAACAGACATGTATTATTGCTTATCAACAAGAGTGCTCGGGAGCTGGTAGAAATACAATAGCAGGTTGAACGATCCTTTATCCGTCTTAAATATTAATTACTTTTGAGTTTGGACATTACTTACTATATATGTTGTTACACAGGTAGAAACCTGACAGATATGTAAATCCTTTAAGCTTACATGGACAGTATATCATGTTGAGAATTCACAGGTTCCATACTTCTGATTTCCAGGATCAAATAACGATCAAACAAGCATCATGGCACACCATTCAAGAATCAAAAAAAGAAACAAAAGAGATTGGGGTTGAACCCTTAATACATCTGATATTAATTTGAAAGGGTTGAGTTTTGATTACAGGATTCCTATCTATTTATAATGAATGAATCAGTGTGAAAGAAAGGGTGTGATGGTTCTGATAAACCAAGCGACATATCCCTTCCTTTTATCAACCGAATGTAACTAACCTAATGGGTTTGGGTCAGTTTTATAGGCTTTTGACCCATCCTTTAAAATGTGCAGACATGCTGCAGGATTTATTTAAAACAAAGATTAATTGGATTATAATTTTCCAACATATTCCCCCCTAATCTTATTAATCTTTGTGTTCTTCCAATCTTCTTGTTCTGCCTTCTTCAATCTTTCTTCATAGCTTTTACATCTTCATGGCTTTTGGTTTGTTGCAAAAGGTTTTATCATCTCATGCTTTTCTTTCATTCTCTTCATTCATAGCCTTGTCCCTATCTTTCTCTAGTTTCCCAACATCTTCGTGTGGGTCTTCGGTTTTGGCATGTTCCTTGCCTTCATCAATCATCTTGGTTGATACTACATATACGGGTTCTTTCATGAACCGGGGTTTTGATGGCTGTTGTAGTAAAACTACAATATCTAAAATTTGTTATAATACTCCCTTATAACCGGGCAAACCAAGTATAGCCAATTCTGATCATATTCTGGTTGTAGTTTATCACAACCAATCAGCCCTCTCGGCCTTCCGTCTTCGATTCCTTATGAACATAAATTGTGTTCTTCTTTCTTTTGGAAAAAAAACACAGGTTTGATTCTTTGAATGATGGATGAACATGATTTGTTGTGTTGTTTGATCCCTTGGCTCTTGATACCATGTTGAGAATTCACAGGTTCCATACTTCTGATTTCCAGGATCTAATAACGATCAAACAAGCATCATGCCACACCATTCAAGAATCAAAAAAAGAAACAAAAGAGATTGGGGTTGAACCCTTAATACATCTTGATTATTATTTGAAAAGGGTTGAGTTTATGACACGATTTCTTATTATCTTATAATGAATGAATGGTGTGAAAGAAAGCGGTGTGATGGTTCTGATAACAATGCGACATATCCTTCTTTTATTCAACGAATGTAACTCAACACTAATGGGTGGGGGCAATTGGGTCGAATTATATTTTTCTTGGCATTGCGGGTTGTGTGGTTAGTTTTAAGAGTTTAGAAGAATATAGTGGATATGGTTGTGCTACTCTTTTGTGATGTTATTGGTGTTTCATATATACTAGTTTCTATGTCTAGCTTGATTTTTTATAGCGCTCCTTCTTAGAAGTGTATCTGTGTGGGATGTTGTGAGCGAGTGAGTGATGTGTGATGTTTTTGAGTGGTGGATTGTGGTGATTGTGTGTTGTTAGGTTGTGTGGGGTGGGTGAGGAGGAGAGGAGAGGTTTATAGGTTACAACGATTAATTGGATTTAATCGTGTTCCAACAAGAGTAGTGCAAGTACTCTTGAGAGACTTTGTGTGTGTGTTCATTGTACAATGGGTGGGCTTTCTTTATGAGACTTTTAATGTAAAGCTTCTTCAACTGAAACCCTTGGTCCAATGCAGGTCTGCTTTCTGAACTGACATCATGAAGTTTCTTATTCTAAGTAAGTGTAATGTAGCTCTTCGCATTAAAATATGGTGTTTTTTATCCATAGCTTTGGTTACATAAAAAGTCTAAACTTTCCATTTACAAACAAAGATTTCATAGTTTGAAATTATATTATTCTTACGTATTGTTCTAACGAATTCATGAACATGCCATTAGTTCCAATTGATGGATAGCAATTACTTTTGGCTTCTCAAATATGAAAAAAAAAAGCAACAGTCACTCAAATTAGCATAATGAATGCGTAAATAAGTAGTCTTAATCTACCCTTGACAATATTTTTTTGTGGTGCATTCGGAACAGATTATCCAAACACTAAAAGGTCTGAGAGTTGGTTGCAAAATTTGATAACCAGTCTTAAAGACGCACATCCAAACACTTCCCTAACACAGGATCCAAATATTTACTGTTGTAGATATTGGGGAAGGTTCGTAGTGAAATCTTGAAAGGCTGTATAATTGTGTTCAGTCGTATTTTCCCTACAGATTTTAAAGCAGAAAATCATAAATTATGGAAGATGGCAGAGCGACTGGGAGCCACATGTGCAACAGAATTGATGACACATCTGTGACTCACGTCATCTCAACTGATGCTGGAACTGAAAAATTTCATTGGGCGGTTTAGCAAAAGAAGTATTTGGTTGCGCCGGGATGGGTAGAAGCTGCAAATTATCTGTGGCGGAGGCAACCTGAAGACCAGTTTCATGTGAACAAGATACAAGCTAATAAATGAAATTTCTGTTGTTATTTTTTTATTTTCTTTGGGTATGATGTAATTTAAGGTACGTAAATTATTTACCTTGGCAGCCAACAGGTTTCTGATTATTAGTTTCTTTTTTGACAAAGTTGATTAGTTAGGTATTAGATTTGTAGTTAATTAATCTATTACTGAACAGATCGTTGGTATTTACTAACTAACCTTTTTATTGCTTAAGTTGATCGAAGTTGCATAGTACCTATCCTGTTATCGTATCATTAGTTGATCATCTTTTATTAAGATGTTATAATAAGTGCATATATGTTGCTGCTTGGATAGCTTGTTTTCTAATATGGTTGAAGCCTAGGATTCTGGTCAGACTTGGAGAGAAATAACGATGGATTGTGCAATGGATGAAGGAGATCTAGCCGGCATCATACGTACACCAATCGATGTCTTAGCGTAGGTACATGCTTTTGATTCTGTCATAAGCTTTCTTAACATGAACAATTCGTATATAATAATCTGGGACAAAGTGAGTCATCATATTTTTTGTATAAGTTATATGTATCATTGTTCTTGAATGCAAACTGCATGTTTGAAATAAGGGATACAAATTTTTTATGTCGAAACACATTTGTCGAGACACAAATTTTTCTGTATCGTTGTTCCGATGTGACGAAATTGGGTCAAGAAAAGAGGATCAGAATTGTGTAGTATCATTTGTTAGGATTATTTTGTAAATGCGATTCCATGTATAACACCTCGTATTTTAGGTCATTCAATGACATTATGTAATTCATAATTTATTTTTAGGGTTTTACGCGTTTACTCTTAAACCGTAAACGTTAAGTTAAATCGCGTAAACTGAAAGTGATCATTCAATGTAAACGGGCATTAAAGATTAAATGCTTACATCAAGCAAGTGTTATATGATTATTATGAGGATAATTAATAACTTTGTTCATCTTATTTTTATCGGCTATGTAAAATGCTTATGTTTCATAATAAAATGCGTTTAGGCATACCCGGAAGTTCTAAAACCTAACTACGCCTAAACGAATACCCACGATTATACCCAATACTCAAATTAATCAAAAATTACATCTTATATATGTATATATGCCGAATTTAAAGGATGAGACCAAGTTTGCATCTTTTACATAATATCTAGATATTATAAAGAGATAAGAAACAAGTACTCTTACACCTTTTACCAACTTGACTTGTTAAACTAAACGTGGTTAGAAAGTAACCATGGTTTGGTTAAGAAGATATTTATACTATAAATACCCATGCATGCATAAGTGAACTCTACCTTAAATCTTTACATGCAAAATTCATATTATTTCTCTCTTTTACAAGTCCAAAACCCACGGCCAATATAAGCCACCAAACAAAATTCATAGTTTGATTTTCTAAGACTATACAACCATTTACACAACATACTTAAGGTATTCTAAGGTGTTTGCAAGCTTTGGTTCATCATTTGCAAGTAATAAGAAGAAAAAGGAAAGATTAGGGTTTTGGAAACCTAATCTAGGGTTATAAGCTTGAAAGCTTGGATTTAAGACTAAACACGGGTTTAGCATTCATTTTACATCCTATACATCATCACTAAGGTTTTCCTAATTCCTTTATACTTTTATTTCTTATGATTTTATGTGTTACATGTTAAATATAGCCATAATCACCACTAATGACTTTTAAATGTGTAAAATGGGTTTTTATTTGAGTTTATCAATTTATACACTTATTCTCATGTCCTAATGTTATAAATATCATGGAAAAATAGATCTATAAAGATGTTAACTTATGGTTTAAGTATAAACATGTTTAAGGACTAATTAGGGTTTTAAAGTTATCTAATGTAAATACAAATGAAAGTAATGAAAGTAAAAGGGTTGAACTTGTTACAATGAATTTACAAGGACTAGGGATGATATTGGACTTTATTATAAGTACCACAAGTGTCAAATGTGTTTTTAAGAGTTTTTATAGTAAACTACTAAGTTAATAATACATAAAAACAAGGTTTTTATAAAGTTAAATACTTAAATACATAGGGGCTGTCTAAAATCCGAATTCTATACAGAAAGTTTGACTTAATATAATTATAATACGCCTCATGACGATTCCATAATGATAAGAAACTCGAAAAACCGATCTATAACGAAAAAGATACGTTAAAAACGAGTTTACGACTATAAATACTTTTATAAAAGTTACTATTCATTACAGCAACTTTTATTTTTAAAACATCTAAAATATGATATAACTTTTAATTACGAGATCGTACTCGAAAGAATCGTTAAAAACAGAACTATAACGAATAAACTACGACATTTTCGATAATTAAAGTTTATAAAAGTAATTTTATAAACTATGAACAGTAAAAGTACTATTCATCAGCGGACCCAACTTTATAAAATATAATACCTCTTTTAATAACAAAAACGTACTCGAAGGAATCACTAAAATCGGGATTAAAACGAATAAGTTATTACGATTACAAGTTTACGCTAATTAAAGCCTAAAACGACTAACTAGCTGTCATGAACAGTAATTTTACTATTCATCGCAGAATCTTAAAAACTTGAAAATGTAATATTTTGATCGCTCGTCTTACTACGAAGACGTGGACGTAAGAAACGCGAGCAACGGGCTTAAAACGACCAAATTAGGTCATTTTTACGAAAAGTATATTTATAAACGTTTTCACTTTATAAATATTATTTTACTAAAACGATTAGTCGGTGATTATGCTATATAGAATATTGAGTGGTTATCAAAGTGCTATAATACTAGGGAGTTTCATAATGAGGCCTCTTCGGATGGCGTATCGACGAGTTGTTGGATTTACGATTTAAAGTGTCCTAACTCCTCGTACGTCATGTCATGACCTCTTTAATTATGATAGCCCGAACGATAGTACGATGTAACAACTATAAGATTATATTCAATGTTATTAATTAAAGTACTCAGTACTTATACGGCCTTAATTTAAATAGGTTGCATTTATCGTCTTGCGTGACGTTTTATCTGTGATTATTTGGACTATCTGTACTCAAGGTGAGTTCATAGCCCCACTTTTACAGTTTTTACTGATTTAAAACACAGATTACGATTTACTATTTATTTGGGGGAAACAACTTTGGTTTTTACAAATTGGACGCAAAGTGGATATTTGCATTGATACATGTTTGCCTAAGTAGCGATAACCCAAGTTAACGCCCATTATCATGAACCTGTCAATGCATAGTTGTAGTTGGGAATTGACATAATGTTGAGCGCGAATGCTTATTTAATATATCTATTTTGGCCGACACTCCCCGTGTTCGAAGTTGACTAGCTTCATCGGGAACCGAACGTATACACTAGTTGCGAATTCAGGGAATATTTCGGGTTAGAAACATCATTTCGGGCTGAGTAGCAATATTTTGCGAACAAGTACTGTCTCGAGCTTCAGCAGTCATGAGCTTAGGTTGATAAATGTAATCTGTTTGTACTGATTGTTTGCATATGTTGATAACATGCACGGGAAAGTTCTTGCGGATCCTGGCATAATTTAAATACAAAAACCTATGAATTCACTGAACCATTCATTGTTAACGTTTTACACGCAATTTTTCAGGAGGTCAATAGGCGCCAACGAGGTGCCAACGGATTGCTGGGTTACGTTTTGGATTGCACGCTTAAAGACTTTTATATCATATTTTGGGAAATCTATGTCATCTTTTGTAATATTAAACAAGGAACAAGTGAAGCTATAAGCTTTTGTAATATGTCTTTTAATTAAATCCAATGTATCAATTTAAATGACTTTTTGTGTCGTTCTTATATATATCTTGTGCTGTTGATCTTGAAGTAACACGCCCCGGACCCTTATTCCGCTGCGACCCATTTTGGGGGTGTTACATTATTTGTTTAATTAAGTAGATTAATTTGGATTGTATAATTTTGCATATTTGTTTGTTTTTCTGCATTGTTTTTCTTTTCTATAACTGTACCGGTCGAACAATCGATACGGCGTATTCACCTAGTTGAATACGACGTATCCCCCTTTTGTAACCAATACAACGTATTCTGTTCAACAGATCAATACGGCGTATTCAGTAAATTGAATACGACGTATCAATGATCTGATACAGCAACAGACTTTATTTTTCGTATTCCGTTCTCGTTTATAGTTATCTATATTTTCTCTCTTCCGAGCCTATCCTACTGATTGTTTATCCTCTGTTTTAGGAGTGCATGACCAGGAGTTCAACCAAGGAGCTCTTTATACCTTTCAAAGAACCGGAACGAGTATTTCATTTCACAAGGTCTAGCATCATTTAAGACATGAGTACCTTGATCATTCGAGTTCACTAGGAATTCGATTATTTTCTGATCTTGAGATCAAGTGTCTCTGAAGAAGTTATAGAAGTCAATAAGCAAAAGGAACCAACTATGGAAGAATACATGACTATAACCCGAATAAACTATGAATCGGGGAATGAGAAGGGTAGGATTGAATTGAAAGGACGATTTCTCATTGAGTTACGTGACAATGCTTTCAGTGGAATAAATGGTTAAGACATATTTGAACACACTAAAAATTTTCTCAAAGATAGTCGATTCGCTCAACATACCTAACGTAAGTAATAATCAACTTAGGGTACGTGTTTTCCCTTTTTCTCTTACTGGAGCTGCAAGCCAGTGGTGGGAAGATGAGTCCATTGGTTTAATTACTACTTGGGTAGATCTTACGAATTTTTTTTTAGAAAATTTTATCCACCTTCTCGTACTGGCAGAAAGATAGAAACTAATGAAGTTAACATCAAAGTCGACTGGGATTCTCTACTAACAATTGAGTTTGAGAGTCAGGTTCGCTTCAATCATTTAGAGAACCAAAGACGATGGTATACACGATATACACACAAGAATGCTCTATGGGATTATTGGAGAAGAGGAGATGATGAAGAGGTGATTACCGACAATGGACTTTCAATCCCTAGAGAATGTATAACTTGATTGAAAATAATGATATCGCACACAAGATCTTTAGGAACGATACTGATATCACTCCGCTGTAAACAAGACCTCTATGTATAAGCATTCCAAGGAATTAAACTATATTTTCTCAAATCTATGTTGATGTGCTCATTAAAGATATACCTGGATTTAAGACTTATGAGGAATATAAAGATGATTGGATCTATGAGTGGAATGATGAAATATCATGTGTCGATGAAAAGTCATAGACAGATAATGGAGTATGGAGTGAACCTATTGATAATATCCATCATGAATGCAATCCACTTCGGTTCAAAAATGGAGCTGCTATATGGCCTACGTGCAATTAGAAGAAAGATGGGTATTGCAACACTGGAGACTTACCTAGATTCATTTGTGATGGCAATTCAATTTTCGCTAGAAATTAATGAATGACCAAAAAAATACGATGATGATGAGTGAATTAAGGAGGAAGCTATTGATTAATAATGGATCTTGAAAGAATCAAACAGAAAGTGATGGAAGAATCAAGTGACGACAATTGGGACCATGATTCGCCCGTTGTGGAATGGAAGGATTATAAGCACACTACTTACATTAAAACCGATGTCTCTTCTAATCGAAAAACCTACAATAAAGTTTGTCAAATAGTTATGGATCATAATGATACTCAATGGAAACAAGGATGGTTTGATGAACATGAGCTTATGGGGGAGGACGATGATGACATCGGTGATTTAGAAGACTACTTGATTCGAAAAGACCCTCCTTACTATGTTACACGATATAGAAGAGATATCACAAGGAAAGAAGAATGCCAAGCTCACTTGGAATTCCTTAACGTGATTAACACATCTACCATGTCAAATCAGAGAAGTTCGAGGTAGTTAAATATTCATTCGGACCAGCGGAATAATATGTCGCAATCAAGGAATACGAATATGACATTTAGGTCCGAAACCGAAAGAAAACGTTTTCTCAAGTCAAATCAAAGAAATTTTCCCGAAGAAGGACGATGGATGGGACATCCGTGGACACGTACGGCACAAGTTAGACAAGCCTACTGGAAGCACTCTATTCTAAACTTAAAGACTTTTCTATTAAACAAAAGTGCTTGTCAGGGACCCAACTACAAGAATAATAATATTCAAGTTTTTATCGAGCGTCTATCTTCCTATTAGTCCGACTACGCGGCGTATCCAAACCCTATGGATACGGCGTATTGAAACCGACCTAGACGTTATCCATTTTATTTTTCTACACTTAAATCATTATTATCAGACTTGTCGATAGGGTGTATTAGTTAAACGAATATAACGTATTCGACCTTTGATCCGTACTTAGAATTTATAATACATGTCTGAATATAACGTATCTTGAAATATAGATACGGTGTATCGACTTCCTGTACAGTTTTAGTTTTATTTTGTTTTCTAACTGACAATTATTCGGAGATAGAATTGCATTTGTTTTTTGAGAATTTATACAAGAACCTTCTGGACGATTGCATGAATTTGGTGATGCTTATTTTTTGGAATTCTATGTGTGTTGTAGTCATGCTGGTATTCAACGCATTTACAACACACAATCTTGCTCATATACGCAACACGGAGGATCATACCGAGCAAATCTCAGAGGAGTTTTTCTGTTCTAATTCTTTAATTTCCTATTTTTCATGTTATATTTATACCATGAGGGTGTTGTATATTTTAAGTGGGTGGGGGGAGGAGAATTAAAACACTTGCTTATCCTTATTTTTACAAACAATATGCCTAATTTATATCAAATTAAAAAAAATGTAGCATATTTTTTTGAAATTATTAGTTACATGACCCGCACACATAACCCTAATTTCCAATTCTAAGGATTTAGCCTTATCCGTTTCCCAATTTTTACCCCAAATTCCACAAAAATATGAGTGTGCCAGTGACTGTAGTACTCCTCACACACACGAACTTGGTTCGTATATCTATTCGAGACCATAATAATAAACATTATTTTTAATAGATGGAGTGACCTTTCTAAAGTGGTAAATTTCTAAGATTACACCAAAAAGCCTATACATTATGATATTAACTAACTACACTGGTTAGTTAACCCCAATATAAACTCTTGTTCCTCTCACCTCAATTTCTAGAGTAAAGAGTATCTCTAGAAAAACCTACACAGATCCATTCCTTTCTTTGTTACACCAAAATTTATTTCGATACAACCGTTACACCTCTCTTCGCTCTACAATCCTATTAGATTAAGCTCTTTAATCCGGAATTTGCTAGTCGCTTTGTGACGTAAAGTATTGTATTTCCTACGCTATGCATAATTTTAATCATGGTTTAGTAGAGGAAATTTCACAAACGTAAACAGTCGAAAAGTGAAATTAATGTATCTTAGTGCTCGTGTAGTTATTACTTTTACTAGTATGATTGGATATTAATTATTCATATTTATCATGTTCGTCAAGTGGGGAGAAAAAACACTTTATTCAGTTTGTATTCCATTTATTTAAAAAAAATCAAAAATCACAAACAAATACAAAGAAAGAGAGAGAGAAAAAAAGGTGAGGTTTGTGATATAACCGGCTCGTCTAAGCTTAACCGATTATATTATTTATAATGATCGATTATTCGTTGGTACCTATTATAAACCAACGATATAATGTTTTGTTGTATACATTAATTTTTAGTATTGGTCGCTAATTATAAACCCAACTAGTGTAATTCTCACTGTAACAAGTAGGCGTAATATCGCACACTTAATGTTGTATAGTCATGTATATTACACAAGGATGAGGACGTTTGATGTAAGGGGAAACACACCAACTAAGGTTGTTTTCATGAAAAGCACGAGTTGTCTAATTTATTTCTTTTTATGGTATGGTCGAGAAAGTTATCTAGCACAAACAACTGTCCTTATATGTTTAAGACATAATCTAGTTTGTTTTGTTTTATATTTTCCACCAATTCCCATGATTAATCACCAACCTTTAGTCTTACTCGAATGAGGGACTGGGCAATCACATGTGTCTCATTCATGGATTTGTCTGTGTATGTGTGATTTTGTCACCCTTGTTGGTTTATTACTATTGGGAAAGGATTAGTTATCCCCTACCTTATATCATTCTGCATACCTAAAACTCTGGTTTACTCGAATGGGATCATCCTGAGTCAAAATCAATATATGTCTATTCATGGATTTGGAATGTGTAAATATGATTTTGTCGCGCCTTGTTGGTATAACTAACTATTGATGAACGATTACTTGATCATATTCCTTTAGCTTATTCTCGAGTAAGGCGACTGAGCATTGGGAAGTGTCGCAGTCATGGATTTGGGCGTGCATTTGTCATTTTGTCTCCTTTTCTAGAAAAATGGTATCGATAAAGATTGAAAAGAATGATAAAACCCTTAAATCTTAACCCAAATTACCCTTTTAGACTTGTCACTCCTTAGCTTTATTGGTGGAGATATGTATCATTGCCAAGCTTATGATAGAATACTCGTCACGACCGAGCAATTGAGCGAATTACTTAAATGTTACCACATAGATTAGTTGAGTGATTTGAGTGTTTTCATTTTCCCTATTCATGAGATGTTTGGTTGTGTGCTAGTAATTAAACAAAAAAGTTGCTTAAAGGAAAAATCATAACTTGATTGAGATGCATTTAACTAAGTTTTCTAATCTACTTATAGAGCACAAGTAGGCAATATAATTAGGAGCGATATACACTTGATGACATCAAATAACATCACTTTTATAGCATCATTTATCCCATCTAAATTTCTCATTTTACATTATTTATGCATGAATTGGTACTTAATTGTTTATATTTATGTTTTACAGTAAATATCGAGCAATTGGTGAAGTTTGACTAAAAGGTACGCATTTTGGAGCTTAAACAAAGAAATCATGAAGAGCTTTGTTTCTGCGACTTCTATACGCCAGTATCCATCAGAACAGATAGGGCGTATCACGGTACCTTGACTTCAACAAGCAAACCTCACAAAGATTTGACAGAACACCATACTCGTACCAGAAGAACCCTATACGTTTTTCTTAATCGAAGATCAAAGTATTGGAAATATTATGGAATATTATAATGTGGTCACCACTCCAGAAACCCAATACGTCGTATTAAACTTATCCAATTCTAGGCGTATCGCACAAAAAATTCCAGGCTTATAAATACAAACCCTAAATACAAATTTAGGGTGCAAAACTCTACAAGACTGAGAAGAAGGCTCTTAAACAACCCACCAGGTTTGATTTTTAGAATAGTAAAAAGAAGCCCAAGAAGGTCTTGCAACCCCTTCGGTCCAAGGAAAACCCTTGCATCTTATACTCTAAATCCTCGTTTTGGTTTTTTGGTATCATTCATTAACTTGGTTAGTTTACCTTAATCGTTCATCTATGACATTTGTATTATTATCAATGGTTTTATCGGCTAATTTACCTGAGGTATTAGCCATGTCATATGATAATTTAATGTTGGACTTATGTTCATTCTGATTGCTTTTTGTAATGTTGGACAGTTTTATTTATGTTTTATCAATTTATACTTGTTCTTTATTGTGCTTAAGTATGCGTCTGACCTCCTATCATTCAACTGGATCTACAAGATAGAGATGTAGCTAATGCCGCAGATATAGCTCTCCCATACCTGCACTTTATATACCCAAGAACAATAGGATCACAAATAACATGCTGTCTTTACCCTTGGTTTAGTGAATATGATGGACTAGCAGGTGACCTAAGATCAACAAATAATGTTCTGATTCCCTGAGTAAAGATCTGGACAAGTGGACTACTAGTATATAAAGAGCCGTTAAGTAGTAAGTTAGTAAAGTCTCGATGAGCTAAGATTCAGTAAGATCACCATTATTTCACCTAAGATAGATTATAATCAACCATGATTGCATTATGGATAGGGTTTACTATGTGACAAATTAACATGTCCTAGTTTTTAAGGAAGAAGTGCCTCTCGTCTAAATATCTAGTCAAATGAAATAATCCGCCAACTGAGAACCCCCATAAGACAACATTGACACACTTATGAACATAAAACCTGCATTTTATTAAATTGAAACATGGTTAGTACGATTTTCCTTACAAAATGCTTGACCGCATTATCTATCATTCTATTGGACCAAAGCTACTGTGTTGTGTTAATAACCCCTAATCTTCAGTCTAGTTAAAACCAAAACTCATGCCATCTCCTCCATACTGAGAAACCCCCTTTTATTTCTAGTTACGGTCTTAACTTAGTTATAGCAAACAATACAGTAGGACTCAAACTTAGATAACTAAAAATAAGTGTACGAGTCTAAGTATTGCAACACTCACTCTTAGTGATTCACGACACCCAATTTACCAACGAACCTACATCTGATCGGGTAGACTGCATGTTAGTGTTGTTTTAGTTAAAATCGACAAAATATAAATAGTAAAACTTGATATTAAATATTACCTATGTACAACGACACATCAGACAGTCTTCTTAACAACTTCCTAAACTATGAAGTATTCTTATTCTTTAATGAATAGTGCAACAATGCTTTCAATCATGCACGTCTAGTCAGCAATATTATCATTTTTGATGAAATCCTGCTATGACAGGATTGAGCATCAATGGACTCAAAATAAGCATTAGTAGTATAAGTTTAATACGCTAATCTCCTTATCAAAAATCCGTAAACTATGAACATGTCTTTAGTGCTTTGAAGGCCTTTTAGAATGTTCTTTCAATAGTAATATAATGATTTTCACTTAGTTACTATGGTTGTCGGTTCATCTTGCATTCATGCAAGTGTTACAATTAGTCTAATACATAACATGCATAGATAATGAATCCTTTAGCTAAACTAAACGTTTCCATGCATGTATTCAATCTCATCAAGTGAGATGGAACTTTGAGGCTCGCTCAATGATATATCATATTGTGTTAAAATTATCAACCATGTATGTCTATCCTAATAAACATATGTTCTAAGGTTGTATGTTTTATTTTTTATATCTCTCGATAGAAAATTTATTCCAAACCAAGGATTAAAATCTAGCTTAGGTGAAATATTATTATCAATATGTTAACAACATATGGGATTTAAGATACAAACAAAATATAAGTGCCCGACTACTCTAAGGTGTACTTAGGAGTTGTCTTTGTTTCAATCAAAAACCAAATCATTGATTTAAACTCAAGATTCCAACCCCTAGATGCATGCTCTAATCCATACTTAGATTTTTGCAGCTTCTACAATTTTCCTTAAAGTAACATTTTTGGGATTCATTAACCCTTTGATTACAAATGTCCTCGGCAAAGGTAATCATTAATACGTAGTTTTTATATCCCAATTTACTATAATTTCATATTCATAAAAATCAAGTATGGTAAACTAATATCTTTATCACTTATCACATAACAACGTCGTAAAAGAACAATGAAGCTTTAATCATAGTTAAAAATCGCTTAAGTAAAGTAAAAACAACCATTATCACAAGGCGCGCGAGTTTAAACGTTTGTACCATTTTTACCATATTAGTCTTCTCCTAAAGAGCCATTTAACCTCATAGTCTTACCGAATTATGTGGAAGATCAAATCGAATTCCAAAATGACAATTTCTTTTCATGGACTACATCTTAACATTAATTATGTCATTTGCTAGTGCATTCGAAAGGTTGTGTAAGAGGAGACTTTCTCCAAAAACAGATGCTCCCACTTGCTTCTTGTAAGAGGAGACTTTCTCCAAATACGCAGCATGTCAAGCAACAATAGAATTGTTCTTGTCTGGGATGTATAAAATATACTAATAGTTCTTGACTCTAGTTTGCTAATAACACGTTTAACGTGATCTCAACAAATTCAGAACTCCAGTTAAGAATTAATGGGAGTCTTCCCATTCCATAACCTGATGGTGCCATAGTTACCTTCTTGGTTGGAACCATATTGAGTAAACATGTGGCTCACTCAATTTTGTTAACCTTGATAAGATTAGAGGTAAGGTAGTTAAAGTTATCAAAAATCAAACAATATCAATAGAGTTTGATTTTACACATCAGACATACCATAAAGATGTGGTATTCTATAAGTAATGGGACTTTGAGACAACCTCACAATTCCTTAGATAACATAATACTTTTTGGCTCACATACTTACCTATTTGGTCAAACAGAATGGCATTAAGAGTAATTTCAATCCAATTTGCTATAACGTAGAAGTCTTAGAGCAGTTCAAGGACTTTATGTACATGTCTTAACAAGAAGACATAACACGTTAATTGCTAAATTTACGTTACAAGTCTTTGAACAGTTCAATGACTTCATGTACATGTCGAGACAAGAAGACATGACAAGTTGATTGGTTTACTTAAAGTTTTGAACTTTCAACGACTCATGTTTATGTCTTTACAAGTATACACAAGCATATTAAATAAAGTATTATTGAACGCCGACTCTTGGCTTCAACAATATTTCAAGTTAATTAAATACTTATTATTGATGTCTTTATAAGAAGACACAAATATATTAGCTAAACCATTTGGTTAATATGATGAAGTAGCTATTCATTATTTCTTGACACTAGTTATAAGTGGGACAACATACATCAAGGTGTATAAGTCCATGTAGAATATTAGCTTTCTTACCATGCGGTTGAAAAAAAACCATTAGTCATATTGTTATGTGTTGTATACCTTACATACAAATAAGATTTCTCCCACTTGTGCATGGCACAACATCAAGCATGTATACAAACAAATGAGCATATTATGAGTCAGGTAACGATCCTGAGACCTGTAGGTTATGAGCCCACCATGCTTCCGTTTGTTTGTATGAATAATATGACAATGTCACAGATATGATATGATTTAAGTCAAACTCAAATCATATTTGCATTACAAGTATATAAAACCTTTTCGTTTAATAAGCAATCATGCATAAATATTATATATATATGATGTGTCGTTGTACGTAGGTATTTTTATTAATCAAGTTTACTATTCTTATTTATTCCGACCTATAGCCTAAAAAACAACACTCTACTCGTTAAACTACACCGGCAGTGTACCCGTCAAGATGTAGCTTCGTTGGTAAGTAGGGTGTCGATCACTAAGAGTGATAGCGTTAATATCTAATCTATCAGTATTTTAGTTATCTAATTTATGCAAAACCTAAGCTAATGATAAAAGGGGGGTTTCAGCCTGAGAGACTGGCACAGTTTTGGGTATCTAACCTAAGGTTTTGATGACAAGTAAAGCAATAAACACACACAAGAAGATTAACAAACGATAAAGAAGCGTTAAATACTAATATAAGGAAAACATATCAACCATGAATAATTCGATAAAACGCAGGTTTGTTTATTAGTGCAATGATAATCTTATCTCGAAGCGGCATATCATTCTTAAGACTTAGGCGGTACTTCATCCTAAGACCTAGACATAAACAATCCTGTCACAATTAATTGTTTCCCGCACAAGCATCTTCTTGTTGATATAATCAACCTTAGGATGATTAATAATGAAATCTTAGTAAACCTAGCCCATTGAGACTTACCCACTAACAAGCAAATAAGGAGAGCCATTCTGGACTCTTAGCTACGCCCACAACAACACACCGAATTGCAGCCACATTAAATATGTAGGACTAGACCCAGTTGAATGATAGGTCACATACAAGCACGTAAACAAGTATAAAATGGTAAACATAATCAAACAATCAACGATAAATTAAGACAATCGAGATAAACAAACCAAACATTAAATCTTCATAAATATGCTGACCTGAAGGTATCAGCCATGTCCATTGTAAAAATACACACGTTTGATATTATGAACAATTAAAAATAAATAAATCTATCAATCGAACGCGATTCGGTGTTGCGTAAGATTACACGATGTTTTTCCTATGATCTTAAGGCTCATTTATGACCTTCTTGGCTCTTCTATACGTCTGAGAGTCGACTTGGTGGTTTAGGGATTTTCTTGCAAGCCTAAAACTGAGTTTAAGGTCTTGTATTTATAGCGTCTAGAAATTGGTCAATACGCCATATTTAATGCAGTCAATACGGCATATTGATGGGGTTTCCCTGGTTAGTAGTTGAATGTTGACCAATTATCATTAATGACCATAAATTGTCATTAATTCTGCGTTTAAAAATCCATCAACCAGACATAAACGCATTATAACTTTTCCATACATATGGAATTTCATGTAGTAATGACCCAAAACTGAATTTCATTAATTTTAAAGATCTTTGACTGCAGACCATGGTTATCTGTAAAGTTCGGCACGAATACTCCGTATCTTCCAATTGCTAAGATAAGGTCGTCTTGACGGTAAACCAGTTGGTTTCTTCATTATTATGAACCAAGGATTAAATACGGCGTAAATTGTTGATTGTGGATACGAGTATTCTTCAAAGCCAAGCAATGGTCTTTTAGTTCGTCAAGTCTTGGATACGGCGTATGCTTCTAGAATGATACGCCGTATAGAATGCCAGAATAAGTAGACTTTATTGAACTCTTCGTTTATGCTCCAAAATGTGTGCCTTTTATATAAACTTCACAAAGTTCTCTATAATTACTGCAATTATAAACTTTAAGCAATTAAGTACCAATATCTTACAATAATTATATAAAAGTGGGTAAAATGTATGGGATAAATGATGGTAAAATATGATGTAATATGATGGATTAACAAACATCCCCCACTTGAATCCTACTTGTCCTCAAGTAGACTTTAGAATGGTTATGAAAATGTATCCCAACCGAGGTCAAGATTTTTTTTTCCTTTAAACACTTTTTCTGTTCTAACCACCTGTACAAAACCAAGCACCTTACGAAATATGGGAATGAAAACACTCAAATCACTCAACTAATATCTACGGTTGTAACATTTAAGTATACGCTCAAATTGGCTCAGTTCGTGATATAGCTCGTATCATAGGCTTGGCAAGGATACACATCTCCACCTCTAGAGCTAAGGAGTAACAAGTCAAAAGGTAGATTGGGTATTTATTAATAGGCTCGGGTTTAATCATTCTTTTAGGATGAAGAATGAACGGGTATTGATATTTCTTCTGACTTTCACCGAAGGTCGTCATCAAACAAGGCAGCTGAGACATGCATACATGGCCGTAACGACGGAATAGACATCCATGCTCTCACATCCTCATTCGAGTGGATCCTAAGGTTACTTATCAGGAAAGGGAAGTAAAATGGTTGTTAAATAAAAATTACAAAACAAATAGATTAAAGCCAACAAATAGGGTGCAGTTGCTAGTAACTTTTACCGAACGCCCCATGATGAAGACTCAAAAATATATACACTAAAGTCTCGATCATAGACATGACAACCTAAGTTGACGTTCCCATAACGGTCAACTTCCCTTACATCCCTGAACTTTACATACTTTTACAAATAAGTGGTGATATCGGCCACTTTACAAAACTTTACATCGTCGATCCTTTCAAATAATTTCTTTGGTATAAGCTTAATGAATCGACTATCATACATCATTCTCTTTTTTTTGCTAACAATACATCATAAATCTCGGTGTAATTCACCGTCTTCACTATCATCATCTATCCGGTTGATTTTTCCTTTAAACTTTTCTTCTTCGGACATAACACATAATTGCGAAGGTAACAAAATACACGAGCTACAAAACATCCCATTGCATTGTGCAATTTTCCCGACCATTAAAGACAGAGAAATTTTCACTTTGACACAGGAACTACATAACTTTACACAAAAGCAACTAGCAACATCGATCAAATAGGCTTTAATCTACACGGTAGGCTAAGGTGTAAAGGTGTAACGAAACAATTTTTTATTGGTGAGGAAAAAGAAAGGAATGGCTCAGCAAGTTGTTCTAGGGGTATCATACTCTAAAAATGAGAGTAAGCAAAAGGGTTACACGGGGGTTAACTAACCAGTGTAGT
>BQNB010084164.1:0-28834 GCA_026074375.1 Tanacetum coccineum
TTAGGACACATTCCATGACAAACACTTGTGATTATGCATTATCCTTGTGATTATGCCAGAACATTCAGAGTGATACTCTTTAGTATTCTTGCGAGATTCTATATGAATCAAACTTGTGTCAACTGGAAAGAAACGATGGTGCGATTCAATGTGAATCAAACTTGTTCCAGGAAATGAATTGACGGCTTAATCAGAAAGATAGTAACTATCTGATTCACTCTTACCGTGTTGTCTGCTTTGAGACGTTCCGGTAATGAGAACAAGCAAGCATGGTAAATCTAATACATATGTGTTAGAAGATCCTACGCTTTGAGCTGGAAACCCTGTCAAGGAGATTCTTTGAATCTACCTGATCACAGGTACAGTATTTATACTGTAAAACGGTCCTACGGAACCGGAGGTTAATCTAACCAAATCCGGACGAATGACAAAGCCATATTCGTCCACCCGCTTTATTGCTAACTGTTTTATTTCAGGATACATAAAGATGGAGATGGTGATGCCTCATTCCAGCTGGAGTCGAATTCATTACCACATGCTCATGCTCAAACTACAAAGACATACTATAAGCATCAAGATTCAAGAATCATGAAAGCTCAAGAATTAAAGACAAAGACTTCCGCACAAACTCTGATATACAAGATCTTCCTTCAAAGATATCAAGTCTATCAAGGGAGATTGTTAGCAAGCTTTCAAGATGATGCAAAGTATGAGCATGTTGGTCAAGACACAAGATCGCAAGGTGGCAAAGATGATCAAGACAAGCAAGGAAAAGATTTAAAGATCTCGGACAAAAAGACAAAGTCAAAAGACAATGACAAAGGCTAAAGATCAAAGATCACAAAGCATGAAGGAACAAGCCTACAACGTAGACAGAGACAAAGATCACAAGAGCTCAACGACAACAGCAATCTCATTGATCTCACGAAGGAGTGTCACAATGAACTCACTTCGGGGGAGATTGTTAGCCTCAAAATATATTGAGTCGAACAATGGAAGTTCGTTCATTATATTAGGTCTCGGTCACTTAATTAATTATACGTTGTAATAGGCTACACGGGTAAACGGGCTCTTAAATGTAATCTAACCGGTCACGTGTATCGGGCGAAAGCCCAAGTAATCCCGAGCCCGGCCCGTAGAAATACCAAGGCATGAAAGCCTCTTGGTATTAAGTATAAATACCCCTCTCCAAGTATGGAGAGGGTGTTGATTATTGTTAAGTCTCATTTGTAATTTTGCAAGTAATCATCCATCTTTTTCTTCTCTCTACTTTCTCTCTCTAACTTCTCTCTAAATTTCTTCTATTTCTTCTCATCTTATTTTTCTTGTTTCAATAATGAAGTGAAAGTGATATTGGGTTCCAACAAACCTCCTTATAACCTCAGCCCCAACTTGTGTAAAAACCTTCTTGAAAAACCTCTTTTATCACCTCAAAAATATAGGGATTACACTAGGCAGTCATATTCACTAGTGTTCTTGTTGTTTGATCTTCAAAATTTTATGGATTTGGTGTGTGTTGGTGTGATATGTGGCATCACAAGGATGAGGGAGAGAGTAAAATACAGATTTTTGGTGTAAAATATGAGTTATGTGTGTGTGTGTTGGTCAAAGTGAGTTTTTATATGTTTAGAGTAACATAGCCAAGTGTTGGCATAAGTGGTGAGGTTGAATCACAAAGTGGACACCTCCCACTTTGTGTTGTCCGCCCCTATAGGGTGTTTTTTTCTTGTCCCACAAATTGTAAATACGGGTATTATCAAAGTCCGATATTTAAAAATGTACGCTATGTAAAGGTTTTACGAAAAATACAAAAAATGGCCGTAACACAAAAAATAAAAATGAATGTAATAAAATTATATCTATGGCATTGTGAAAATATAAGCGTCGATGCTTAATGTAGAATTCGCCGGTTCTTTGTAAACGTCACGTAAATTACAAATGTAAGCCCTAATTCTCCCGGTTAGTCGTGAGTTCATATCTCAACATAAAAATGAAAAATATAATTAATACTCGAGAATAAAATAACGACCTGAAATTGACAGATTGTCACAGAAAAAGACAGCAATGGCTCAACAAGTTTTTCTAGGGTATCTTACTCTTATAGTGAGAGTAAGCAAAGGGTTATACGGGGATTTAACTAACCAGTGTAGTTAGTTAATATTACAACATATAAGCTTTTTGGTGTATTCCTAGAAATTTACTAGTTAAATAGGTTACTGCATCTAAGTCCATGGTACTCATCATTGTGTTCTCGAGTGATATACCAAGCCAAGTTCTAAAGTCCACTACATCACCGACACACTCATAATTTTGTGGAATTTTTGGTAAAGGTTTGGAAACGGAATAGGCTTAATTCTCACAATTTGATATTAAGGGTTATTGTGCGCGAGGTAATGTAACTAGCAATTTTTACAAAAGTACGCTAAAAATTTTAAATTTGGTATAATTTTAAGCATATAGCATATTATTTGTAAAAAGAAGGACAAGTAGGTGTTTTAATTCTCCACCCCCACTTAAATTATACAATGTCCTCGTTGTATAGATAAAACAATTAAAGAAAATGAGAATTAGAATTAGAACGAGGAACTCCTCTGATATTTTACCTGAGATGATTCTCGAATTTGAGTTCTTGATCAAAAGTGTGTTGAAGAAGCGTCAGAATGCCCATATGAGTTCAACACACGTCTTTTTCCAAAGTATACCGTTACTAATTCGTCGATTTCTTTATAGCAAGGTCCTGCATAAAAGTTTAGAAGACAAAACGTGCAATCCTATCTCGGCTTTACAATGGTTACAATGCGAAAAAATAAACACACATACTGTACAGGGATTCAATACGCCGTATCCCAAACCCATGGATACGCCGTATTGCAGCCTATATAAAAAATGTTTAAGTTGAAGGAATTTAAATACATAAATTAAATACTGATAACGTTCAGACAGGTCCATAGGTGTATCCATAGAGGTTCGATTCGCCGTATGGAATGTCTGGGAAGACAAACTCAACAAACTATTAAAAATTACAAATGACCGGGTTGTCTCCCAGGAAGCACTTTTCTTTTAGCTAGTCTTTAAGTTTGACTTTTCTTTCTCTTCAGCTACATTATTTGGTGCGCTTCACGAGCCATCCGCGATTCTTTTTGTTGAAGAGGTCGTGGTAGATGCTAGACATGGTCCTATGGGTTTTTCTCGAAGTGTCACATTTGCTTGGATTGATGGTAATATATTCTTCATCGAACCCTATTAAGTATCGTACGACTCTGAATTCTTCAAAATTGCACAATTCATCTCAGTTTCTGACGTCGCTCTTAGTGGGAATAGGTATTTGAGGAGAATAATCATTACTTTCTTCAAAGTTGTAGATTCCATTCCCTTCATGTGCATCCAAATAGGGTTTAAAAAATGATTCGGAGCAGGAATTTTTGCGGTTTTTGTTGTAGGGTTCATCACATTCATCGTCACTTGGTTCGATGTTGCTTATTGATCTTTTATCAATGAATTCTTTTACATAAAACTCCCATACTCCGTTCTTAGTGTTTCTATCCATGTTCCAATGATTTTTAAATTTCGATCCTAACCAATTTAAAAATTCGAGACAGTCAGTCCCGTTGTCTAAGTCATCTGCGATCTTACTATTGCAAGTATAGGATAGTGGATAATATTTAAGGAATTTTTTTTCACCCAATTCGTTCCAAGTAGTGACTGTACCATCTATCTCAATATTCCACCATTCCTTTGCATCTCCACTAAGCGAGATTGGGAAAATGTGCAATCGAAGTTGATTTCGATCTACATTAGGAATTTTAATCCACTCTGATATCTTGAGTACTTTTGCCATGTGGTCGATGACGTCACTCTCGTCTATTCCATTGAAGGTATTGTCTCGTAATATCTTTAAGAATTCATCACTGATCTTGAATTTAGCATTTAAGTTGGCACTATGTGTAGTATTATCTGAACCATGAAGGTCATCTTCAGAGGCATGTCCCGTCATAGTTCTAGTTTTCGTCAAACGTTTCCTAAGTACAAGAACAAACGATCAGTAGGATGTGCCCTCAGGGAAGAACACATAAAACAGGAAATCGAATACGAAAATTCAAGGTTGCTACTGTATCACATGATCGATACGGCGTATTCAATTGATTTGAATACGCCGTGTTAGTCGGTTGAAGGTCACTACGTCGTATTGAGTTTACAGAATACGCCGTATTATTTGAAAGAACATGATACGTTGTTTAGACTGCAGAAATCAATACATTGTATCTGGGTAGAAAGTTTGATACGTCGTATCCAACTGGTGGATACGCCGTATCAGATGTTCGACCAGAACAAAGTACTTTGAAAATAATTAAATAATGCAAAAATTTAAACAAACAATTAAGCACACAAACATAATTTAAACAATTAGATCATTATAAGCTATGCTAATTAAGGGTTAAAAATACTAACAAAATAAAGGTTAAACAATTTTCACACCTCGGCAACGACCTCAAAAACTTAATGTGTTGTTGTAAGGTAGTAGATTATGAAAGTTCAAGTTTTAAATTTATATTTTGCTGACTTAACCTAAAACAACACTTTAACGGACAGTGTATCCTGTCAAGATGTAGCTTCGTTGGTAAGTAGGGTGTCGAACACTAAGAGCGAGAAAGTTAACCTTATATTCTATCAGTATTTTAATCTAAATAATTAGTCTAGTTAATTCTATGTTATTTCTATTTAATGTTAAACATATGCTAAACCTAGTTCTAATGATAAGGGGGTGGGGGGTTTCAGCCTGAGAGACTGGCATAGGTTTTGTGGTGACTAAAATAAATTCAATACACAATAATCATGCAAGAAGATAATCAGAAGATAAAAGAGCAGTCAAGCAAAATGATAGAAAACTGTATTAGCCATATTAAATCCGATTAAACGTTGGTTTGTTTGTTTAGTGTAATGAGTGCTTATCTCGAGGCGGCATATCATTCTTAAGACTTAGGCGGTACTTCTTCCTAAGACCTAGACACGTTGAATCCTATCATAATTAACGCATCCGCATAAAGCATCCTTTTTGTTAAATTATAATCTATCTTAGGGATTAAAGCAATGGTGATCTTGTTAAACCCTATCCCATCAGGACTTTACCCACTTACTGCTTGACGACATTTTATATACTGGTAGTCCACTGTCCAAGTCTTTACCAATTGATTAAGAACGTACTCATTGGTCCAAAGGGTCACCTGCCAGGCCAACTAAGCTCACTAATCTAAAGGCAAAGATAGGATATTACTTGTGATCCAATTGGTCTAGATATATAAAACGTGATATGGAGAGCCATCCTAATATCTAGATCACTTGGTCAGTCTCATTAGACCCAGTTGAATGATGGTTTGCATATTTAAGCACATAGACAAAAGACAAGTATGAAATGATAAACATAATTAAACAATCAACGATAATTTCAAGATTAAACAAACCAAACATTGAATCTTCATTAAAGTGGCTAATACCCAAGGGTATTAGCCTATAACCATTGTAATAATACAAGTATAATCAAACAACCAAGGTAAATACACCGAGGTTAACGAAACGGATACCAAAAATTGAATGATAACTAAGACTATAGGCATTACAAAGCACGCTCTTCTATGGAATTAGTGTACCCCCCCCGATGCTTGACCTTGGCTGCTCTTCGTCTCTTCATAAAATTGACTTTTATGTTTATGGTATAGAGAATATGATTAAGCACACTGAAAAATCGTTTTTGAGTCTTCTATTTATAGTCTCTGAAAACAGGTGGATACGCCGTATTGATTAAGATCAATACGGCGTACATGGGTGAATCCCTTAAAGTGCGCGCTACGTTCACAATCATACAGTAATAACTGTCTTCAATCACATTTAATGCAGGATATTTGATTGTTTGACCAGCTAATACGGCGTATGTAATTAGAAGGATACGCCGTATCTTCTTTGCTGGATACGACGTATGTAATTAGAAGGACCAGCTGGAACGTACACGTGTTCTTGTGAAGTCCAGGCTTTTTTTTTTGGTTTTTCAATGATTTATTCACAATTGATTTTAACGGACAATGAGATAAGACAACTTAAACCAAATAATCTACTTACTTCACGGTAGCTCTCAAAAAGATAAACGCACAGGTGAGCGGAGGAGTAGGAATAGCGCGAAGCTTATTTCTCCTTTCGGGTCGTAGTTCCTCGGAACAACCCTCCTTATACCCACTTTATAGTTTGTTTAACTTTTCAAGGTGAGCCGTACGTCGTAAGAGACACAAATGGCAAGTTTTTAAATCTTTTGTTCGAGTTGGGAACCAACAAGTTCACCGGAAGTTATTATGATAATACCTCAGTTGAGAATATTATATTTTGGTATTTTACCAATTTGTGAATTTTATTTCTTTTTTTATGGACAATGTTTTTATGTTTTTGGTTTTTCTTTTGTTTTTATATGATAATTATACTAAAAGAAATAAAAAATATTTTTGTACTTTTTATGTTTTTTATAAAAGAAAATATTCACAGATTCAAACAAAAATTGTCAAACGTAACGATAATCGTTTTCACAGCCTCCCCGGCAGCGGCGCCAAAAATTGATTGCTGCTAAACTACACCTTAAAATATATAATATATAATAAAATATATAAAATATATATAGTAAGAATAGTCTAAAAGCAGAATCAATAAAACCGAGAAGTAGTATAGAATGTTCCCGGGTCGTTTATCCCCAACGAGGCTGGACTAGAGAATCGATACAGTCGGAAGATTGGAGTTTGAATGAGAGAATTGATTTGAGAGTGTGGAAAGCTAAGTTAAACAATAACAAACAAAAACGTTTAAGAAAAACCTAAAAATTATGAAATTAAGCTGAAAAACGAGAGCAGGAATCCCGAACAAAGGGTCAAAAACCTAAAATCTTCAAAATTAACCCTACGAAGAAATTTTTACTTCTAAACTACTCTAGGGGACTAATAATGAAGAATGAAAAAAGACTAACTGAAGAACGGGAGTATTCGTTTGACCCAAAAACGAGTCAAGACAAAATCCGTACCCGGGACCCGTTCTTTAAAAATCAAAAGTTTGAAAATTTTACCCTACAAAAGTTTTTCTATTTTTTCTACGTAAATTATGACTAAAGAAAATTTTCTAAAAAAGAAAAATATTTTTTTTGATAATTTTTGTATTTTTTATGAATTTTTAAATTTTTTTACGAATTTAAATTGTAAAAAATACTAAACTATTTTTAAAAATTCTGAAAAATTTTCCTAAAATACTTTGCACTACAACTAGCCTAAGAAAAATAAGAACCCCAAATTTCGGCTTATAAATAAGCCGAAATAAGCTGTAAACAGCTTATAGCTTAAAAGGGTGAAAAGAGGGTTAAATATTAAACCACTTGGGACTCTAACGTAGAAGTCCCAAGGGCGCAGCGGTAAGGCTTGGTTATACAAAAGGGGTGTATTGAGGGTGAGACCCGGGTTCGAGTCTTGCTCACCCGGGTTTCCCCTTATCTCCCCTTTTTTTCAAAACTTTTTACACAAACTTGTTAAGCTCCTTGAGCTTAACAATTTTTATAACTACAACTTTTTGAGATTGCTTATAAATAAGCTGGAAAACGGGCTTAAAAGTGGCAGTAAGCTTAACTAAGCTTAAGGCTTAAATAGCTTTTCCTTTTGGTGACTTTTTGGACTAATAAGCTAGAATTTGAGCTAATAAGCTGAAAGAAGTTACGTAACCTAACCTAATAAGCACTAATGAGTTAAAATCTACAACTAAATAAGCTGAAATCAGCTTAAAAGCTTATTGGCCAAAAACTTAAGGTTTTTGGCCAAATGGCAGTTAAGCTCAAATAAGCTTAAAATAAGTTGAGAAAAGCTAAAACAAACTTAAACATAACTAATAAGCTCAAATAAACACAAATAAGCTAAAAGACGGCAAATAAAAAAGCCTAAATAAGCTAAAATAAGAAAAACGGCTAAATAAAACCAAACTGCAAGCCAAAGATAGCCTTATTCAAAGCTTAAAAATAAAGGCTTAAATGGAAACTTTTAAAAGCTTATGGCTTATACATTGAAAAGAGTGGGCAAAAAGCTTTCAGGAACAGCTTTTGAAAAGTATTTTGAAAGAGAAATAAGCCCTTAAATAAGCTTGGAAAAAGCCTACTTATGCTTAGTGCATGCTGTGTAAAACAGCATACACTAAGTGTAGATGGCTTTTTGAAGCTTAAAAATAAGTGCTTATTTGAATTCCAAAAAGCTCAAAGTTTGAATTTCTAAAAACTAGGCTTAAAAAGCTTTAAGAAAATGCTTTTGGTTTGGATTTTGAAAAACTAATAAGCTGGGAAAAAGCTTATCAAAGTGGCTGCTTGTGCACAGGGCAAAACACTTAGCAAAATAGGCTGTTTTTGACCCATTTGCACAATTGGGTCAATGCAGCTTCAAAACAAAAAGTCAAATGCATTTTAACACTCAAAAGGAGTATGCAAAAAGGCTCAAAGTGGCTTTTGGCCAAAGCTTAAGCAATAAGCAAAAGCTACTGTCCAAAAATGGTGATTTTGGACAGTAAGCTTTATAAACTTGCAAAAGTGATTTTTAAAACTAAAAAGCTGGAAATTAAGCTTAATCTAACACTAAATTGGCTAAACAAAGTTGACCATATAACCCATTTGGGTTATTAAGCACTTTTGACCCACTTTGGGTCTTAAACCAAACACCCCTTTAAGACAGCTTAAGAGGCTGTTTAAGCTTAATAAGGGTGAATTAAGCTATGAATTTCAAAGACAGTAACTAAATCATGCATAAGAGACATAAATAAGCAAAAATCAATAATGAATAAGCACTGAAATAAGCTAATAAAGAAAATGACAGTTTATGAGCTATTTGTGACTAAAAATGAGAAAAACTTGCACAATGAAATTTAAACTTATAACACCTATATTTTTAATGCCACTAAATAACAATAATAAGCATAATTAAGCATACCCAAAAGAAAAATAAGCACTAATAAGCTGTAAATAAGCTAATGCTAAAAATAAGCTAAAAATGGAAATTGAGAACTTACCAAGCCCTTTGCTCTAAACAAGGGCAAATAAGCTTTTGAAAGCTGAATCTACAAGCTCCAGCTTATTAGAAATAAGCTGGTATAGTCCATAAGCCCATCCAAGTTTGGCTTATCATCCAAAATAACAAAGCTGTGGTAAATTTTTGAGTAAGATTTTCAAGTCCAAAGGTCCAATTTTACTTAACCTTTCACTTTTTAAAAATGATCATAGCTTAAAATAAAGCTGATTTAAGAGATTTTTGATACAATTAAAGTGTGATAGCAACTTAATTATGAAAACTTAAAAACGGGCTTTTAACTTAAAAACTTCAATACTTCATAAACTTGAAAGAAAAGTGCATAAAGCTTACAATAAGCTATAAATAAGCTGAAATAAAGATAACAAAGACTTAATTGAAAATTACTTAAGCTATTCTATTCTATGATATTATTCGGCTAATACAAAGGGTCTATTTATACTACATCTTTATCCTCGGCTCTTCTCTCTTGTGTTTCTTCTGTGAGAGGCTTCAAAACCATGATCTTAACCATTGATGAGCATTGTGCTTCTTTGAATTAATCCCCACCATTGATTCGGCTGAATTTCATAGAAAAAGGTAGGATTGCCAACATGGCAAGGCATTATTTTTGGTGGGAAAGATAGTGGAGGAGGGGGAAAATGTTTACCCATGGAGGGGATGAAGATTCACAGGGTAAAAAGGGGGAGGTTAACCCGTGAGTTGTTTGGGGAAAAATGGGCGAGAAAATGAGTTATAAAAAGGTTTGGGGTGACAGGGTGTAGTTTGAGAGGTTGGAAAATTTGGTCCCCCGAAGTTATAAGGTATTTTGCATCCAGGACACTTTTGGGTGGTTAACTAAGTTTGAGGGTTTGGCAAGAAAGCCCCCTCAACTCATATATGTCTTTTGCAAACATAGTCCTTGGGTGATACAAGGTTGAGGGTTTGGCAGAAATGCCCCCTCAACCCTATAACTCTTATTTCAAAAACAGTCCATGTGGTAAACAAGTTTGGGACATTGGCAGGAATGCCCCCTCACTTGTTATTTCAAGTAAATTGCAAAATCAGCCCTTGTAGTCTTTTTCTTCTTGTATTACACTTAGGGATTTGACATTTTTGGTCCCTTAAGTTATATTTCTTCTGATTTTGACTTCCTCTTGACTTTGACTTTGACTGTTTGACTTGTTTGACTTTTGGCTTTGATTTGGCTTTGTCTTTTCACACTATTCCATTCCGTGCCCAGTTTTGTCGTTTTTGGCTTTGTTTTTCGTCCTTTTCTGGATATCCGTTTCCTGCACAATACAAAGGCAAAACAAACATATATTTGGCAGTTTTTGTCTGTTTTTGGTCATTTAAGTCCGTTTTTAATGGATAAAGGTATGTGTAATTTAGCACATACCAAGGGCCTTGTCGCACATGCTTCAACTGTAACCGCCCGGGTTATTTGGAAAAAGATTGTAGAGGCGTGCCGAGGAATGTGAATCCTGTCAGTGCTAAAAATCTAACTGTTAGGGCATGTTATGAGTGTGGTAGTACCGACCATGTCAGGTCAGCTTGTCCTAGATTGAATAGGGCACAAGGACCGGGAGGAAATCATCCAAACCAAGTTGCTGCTAATAATGGGGGTTAGGTTCGTGGAAACCAAGCTAGGGTAGGGCATACCTGTTGGATGAAAAAGCAGAGGAAGCTCGCCAAGAATCCGAACATTGTGACGGTACTGTTTACTTTAAACATCATTTCTGCCACTACTTATTTGACTTTGGTGTCCGACTACAGTTTTATTTCCCACTACATATATAACTAGTTAGCATTAGAGCCCAGTGAAATAGGTTCAGATATGAGATTGAGATAGCTAGCGGCAGCTAGTAGAGATTGATAAGGTTATTAAGGTTTGCAAACTAGAAATCGAGGGTCATGTCTTTGACATCGATTTGATACCTTTTGGGTATGGGAGTTTTGATGTTATTATAGGTATGGATTGGGTGTCTAATAATAAGGCTGAAATAATTTGTCATGATAAAGTAGCAAGGATACCACTACTGGATGGCAAGGTGCTTAGATTATTAAGAAAGAAACCAGAAGAAAAGATGAGGCAGCTAAAGAGTGCTAAGTCTAAAGAGAAGGAACAAGAAGAGATGGTAGTAGTGAGAGATTTTCCTAAGGTATTCTCGAATGACCTATTTAGATTGCCGCTTGTTCGGGAAATTGAGTTTCGGATTGAGTTAATCCCTGGAGCAACGCCGGTAGCAAATTCCCCCTATCGTTTGGCACCTTCTGAATTGGAGGAGTTTTCGGGACAACTCAAGGAACTCCAAGACAAAGGTTTCATTCGACCAAGCTCATCGCCTTGGGGAGCGCTGGTATTGTTTGTTAAGAAAAAGGATGGTTCTTTTAGGATGTGTATTGATGAAGACATCAAATAACGTCTATTTTATAGCATCATTTATCCCATGTTATTAACCCATTTTGTATAGTTATTGCAAAGAATTGTTACTTAATCGTTTATATTTGAGAATTGCAGTAATTATGAAGTACTTGGTGAATATTAGCAAAAGGCGCACATTCTGGAGCTTAAATGAAGATATTTTGAAGATTACTATTCTGAAGACCAATACGCCGTATCCATCAAGGAATATATGGCGTATCCGTGCCTGCACTCACCAAAGACCACAAAGGAATAAAGCTCAATGCGCCATATCCAAAGAAGACCAATACGTCGTATTGGAAATATGGAATGAATATAATATTCTAGAAGATATCAAGCGTGGTCCCTACTCCAAGAAATCCCTAATATATCGTATCGAACCGACTTCCTGACCTTATAAATAGAAAACTCAAAATGAGTTTTAGGTGTGCTAAATCATATTCTTGATACCTAAACCATAAAATTATTTTTTAGAGGAGAAAAAAGCAGAAGATGCCGAGCAAACGCGAGCGAGCGCATTCCATAGAGACCACACATCAGGGGTCAAATTACACATATCTCTCTACTTTGATGGGGAGTAATGCAGCCGTTTTTACCATCATCGTTCACACACGGAGAGAGAGTTACTTACCTTAGCTAAATACACTGCTTTTTAGAGCGATTATTATGACGTTTGCGAGGCTAATAACCCTTCGGTATTACCATTTCTTAAGAAGATTTGAATGTTTGGTAAGTTGTTTTATCTTACACACACACTGATTTATTTCGTTTGAATGGTTTGTTTAGAGTTTTCAAATTTTATACTTGTATACGCGATTTTATATGCGTCCTAACACACACAACTGGAATCTAATGATACCGACCAAGTAAATCAAGTTTGATAGCTCTTCATTAGAGTAATTTTATACATCTAGGAATCTAGGATCACAAAATATTCCTAAGATCTGTGTGCGAGATACGCGTCGGGCTAACTAGGTTAATTGGGGTTATTGCCCAATGGTGTATTGATGGGTTGACTAAAGGTTTATCTAGATAATTCACAATTAACGAGTCTGGAGAGAGCCGAGGAGAGAGGATAGTTGTACGGTGAGCGGGACTAGGAGTGAGGGAGTGAGAGAGTGCGAGGGCGAAGATTAAGAGTGAGCGCGAGTGTGTGAGAAAGTCTCTCTATGAGCTAGGGTTTAACAAGATCACCATTGCTTTAATCCCTAAGATAGATTATAATCAGCAAATAAGGATGCTTTATGCGGATGCTTTAATTGTGACAGAATTAATGTGTCTAGGTCTTAGGATGATGTAACGCCTAAGTCTTAAGAATGATATACCGCCTCGAGAGAAGAAATCATTGCACTGAATAAACAAACCAACTTTCTAATTGGATTAATAATGGTTAATACAGTTTTCTTATATTTGGCTCGACCGCTCTTTTATCTTTTGTTTATTTGCTTGTGTGGGTTAAAGTGCCTTGAATTGATTGTAGTCACCAACCAAACTGTGCCAGTCTCTCAGGCTGAAAACCCCCTTTTTCCCGTTAGAATTAGAATTAGGACTGACATAGGTTTAGAATAGAATAGAATTAACATAGATTAGATAACCAAGATATTAATTAAATTGATAGATTTAACCTCGCTTCAAGTGTTCCCGACACCATACATACCACGAACAACTACCGATCAGGTAACACGCCCGTTAAAGTGTGTTTTTTGTTATCTGCAAAATATAAATTTAAAACTTGAATCAATAAAATATACACCACACAACGACACATCAAGTTTTTGGCGCCGTTGCCGGGGAGTGAAAATTAATCTTGATTTTTATTTGATATTTTGGTTTTTAACATTAGATTAGATCTAACCCTTAGGATTAGTGTAATTTAGAGGAATTTGTATTCTTGCTTGTTTATTGTGTTTGTGTGATATGACATATTCAGTCCTCTGAATACGACGTATTGGTTATTTAACTGCCTTTCTAGTAAGTTTTATTTTAGATGAGGATGATCCCAACATGACTATGGAAGAATATATCAAGCTTGAAGAAGAAAGGCTCGTAGGCGTGGTCGGGTGTTTAACTAGCGAACTGCTACATATGGAAAGATCAGGATTGATGACGATCTTCATGACCTTAGATCTGTGGAAGCTGAATTTCCAGCTATAGTCATTAACGATGCCTTTGCACCTCCAGGATGCACTTCTGTGCAAATCTTAAGTAAGTACTCCTGTCAATGACGAGATCAACTTTAGAATATCATTTGACGAATCCGGCGATGAGGATTACACAATAATTTGTGACAAAAACTCATTTTCTTATAAAATGATTTTTGTCAACAATTTGAAAAAGGATTTGAAGAACGATAATGAAAAAGCCGGTATACCTTCTTTTCTGCCACCCAAGCCTGCGACCAGTTATGTTGATGATTTAGACTTCTTTAAAGATTTTGAGAATGAATTTCCAACCATTGTTTATAATGATGCTCGAACATCTAAATCTGATTACTTAACTAAACAGACTTTAAGCCCTCGACATAACAATGAATCTGATTTTAATGATGAAACATCATTGTCCGAATATGATGTAGTGGGACAAAACATTTTGTACTTTAATGATCTATTCCCTTTCAACGTTATTTATCCCAATGATTTAAAATCGGACGAGGACAATGATAATAAAGAAATCGATATAATACAGTCTTCAGAGGGTAATGAAATTATACATGGGTCAAGCATGCTTTTTGAAACGAGTTGCGATAAAGCGACTAAAACTTTCAGAACGGGAAGTTTTGTCATAAACTTAAAAGTAAAAATTGTGATTTGGAGATATTACATAAACGGAATGCTATTCTTTCTCATTATGAATTTATGTGTGCCGTTTGGCATTCCTTTCGACCCTAAGCGGTATTATAAGGATGGTAATTGTGTGATAATGTTGCAGAGGCCAAGGTACGTTTTCTTTGCTTTGTATTAGGAAAATTAGTCTCCAAGGACGGATATGCCGCATTAGGGCAAAACCTATACGACGTATTCACTGTTTGTAACTTACATTGATTAAGTCAACAAAATTCGCCAATACGACTTATTATGTAAACCTCAATACGGCGTACTGAGTTTGGGTATAAAAACTCAATCAATACGCCGGATCTGTTTTTACCAAAAAAAATTCACCACACACACACACACAAATTTTACCACTAAAATTCCTTGAGATCATCCTTTGTTCTTAATTTGTAATAGCACACTCCTATATCACAATCAAATGGTAATAATCCTTCCATTTTTCTTTTCGATTTACTATTTAGATTCAAATTAGGGTTAGGGTTTGGTTTATGGTATTAGGAGATATACCTTTGTTTGAATGCCTTTCCCCCCTTAAATAGATGTTAGTTGTTTTATAAGTTTTAATTGGGTTAAAATGGGTAAACTAGGGAACCCCCTTTTTCGTTTTCATATTACAGATCAATACGGCGTATCCACTCACATGGATACGACGTATTGACCAATTTTTTTACCCAATTTTAAAACCTCAATACGGCGTATTCGTTATTAAATACGGCGTATTGATGAGAAATGGATCCTGAGTCTTAAAACCTATACGCCGTATTGACTAAACACCTATACGGCGTATTGACCATATTGATCCTTATACGGCGTATCCATTTATGAAAACGCTGTATCCACCCTCAGAACAGAAAGTTAAAAATTCTATAATCTTTGTGCTTTTGTCGTTAATTTCGCAGATATGGCACCCTTACCACCACGTGAGTAGAGACACCAATTTCTTAGGTACTAAGGTCTTGAGTATACTGATGCAGATATTGCCGACTTCGAGGAGAGGTTGGAGAGGATTTACAGTCGAGAGATATACAGGGTTCAGGTTGTGGATTTTTTGGGGATGCCCGAGCTTATGCGGGATGGTTTGTTTGCTCGGATGGTTATGGAGCACCATGATGATGCCGATGTATTTGTATTCACTAATCGAGCTTGAGGGAGGCTATTTGATACTAGGGGACCTCTGGTTAGGGAGCTCATTCTAGAGTTCCTTAGCATGCTTAGATTTGGTGAGGTATTGCTTGACTTGGATGCTCCTGGTACTATTCAGTTTTAGTTAGGTGGAGCTAGGAGACGATTGAGCTTGAGGAAATTTATTCTGGCCTTGGGATTACATACCGGGGAGGAGATAGAGTCCCCTGGTTTTGCTGTGTATTAGAGTGAGAGTGAGAGGAGGATCCCTGGGAAGGGGGATCTACATGATTATTAGAGGAGTATTTCTACTGATGGAGATTTCTTGGGACCTCCCCCTTCCTACACTTTGATTAGAGATCCGGTGTTGAGACTTTGCCATAGGATGACAGCACACAGTATTGCTGGGAGGAGTCAGGCACCTGAAAAGGTGACCCCAGTTGACTGATGTTGTTTTTATTTGAGAGTGGCTGGATGTTGGATCATTCAACATCCTTACTTTTAGCCTGATATCTTAGGGTTTGCTGCTGGGCGGAAGAGCGGGGCCTCATATCACTGGTGGGCATTTTAGCCCGATTGGCTGATCATTTGGACCTTTTGACGCGGAGGATACTTGAGATTGGAACAGTTTGATTGCCCCTGAGGCTCCGATTATTGATAAGGGTGATCTTAGTGAGGTTACAGATCTGTATGGAGGTTGATGATACATGGGCCTGGGTGGCCATGAGACCAGAGAGGCAGCCCGATGCTGTGGCCTGGTGCCCTTGGTGGCTCATGATGCCCCCTAATATTGATGAGGGTGTCCAGGCTGAATCCGCACCCGTAACAGGCACCACTACCACCAGCTGTATCTAGGACAAGCACAAAGATGGCCAGAATTAAAGGAGGATGCACATGAGATTCATGGGGCATTGACTGAGCAGCGCGAGGTGATTGCCACGATGGTCCGTGGGGGGAAAAATATATTTTTACAGGTTTAATACATGGGATGTTACTGGCCTTGCACGGATGATGGACAAGGCAGGAGTTACCTACGTGCCATATTCTAAGACCCATGTACCTTATCAGATACGTTGAGTCAGACAGAGGACTGGCGAGGCCAGCACCTCCGCAGCACAATAGGACCCACAACAGCCAGACACATAATCCTCCTATCCCTATCTTTTGTTACTATTCATGTCATGATGTATCTAACTATTAAACAGGTTCTCATATTTTTGCATATATATCATGGTATGCCGTTTTTGTTTGTCTGTGTATGATAGAATCAAGCCTGGCAGTAAGTTCAGCACCATAGCTCGTGAATATATTTCAGAAACAAGTGCAATACCCAATCAAGAAAGCCGAATATTTCAAGTGTAGAAGCTGAAGAAAAGTCTAACTTAAAGACATTGCTGTAAACAAAAGTGCTTCCCGGGTGACAACCCGGATTGTTATTTAATTTTATCAAGTCTGTCTTCCCAGACATCAATATGGCGTATCCGCTCCATACCATACGGCGTATTGATTGTCTGGACGTTATTAGTCTTTATTTTTATTGCACTTTAAAAACATTATTGTCAGTTCTGGAATACGGCGTATTCATTAATTTGATACGGTGTATCCACTAGACTGACTCGTATTTAGTTTGTTTAGTTTAGTTTAAATTAACCGTAGATGCCAAGATAGGAATGCACATTTTTCCTATTTTACACAGGACCTCGTGAAAGAATATCGACGAATATTGGTGAAGAATTTACAAATCTGGAAGATCTTGAAGTGTTGGAGTCTTGAAACCTCAAGACGGTTGTTCAATACAAAATCTTGCTAAAAACGCAAATTGGAGAATCTACCGAGCAAATATCAGAGGAGTTTCTCATTCTAATTTTTTTAATTCCCGTATTTTTAATGTTTTATCTATACAACGAGGACGTTGTATAATTCAAGTGGGGGTGGAATTAGAATGTTTACTTGTCTTATTTTTCACATTTAAATGATTAAAATGCTTAATTTATGCTCAAATTTAAAAAAATTTCAAGCATACTTTTGTGAAATTACTTGATACATAACCCGCACACAATAACCCTTGTCAGATATTGTGAATATTTAGCCTATCCGTTTCTAAATGTTTACCCAAATTCCACAGAATATAAGTGTGCCAGTGATGTAGTGGACTTTAGAACTTGGCTTGGTATATCACTCGAGACCACAATAATGAGTATTATGGATTTAATTAGAGTAACTTGTTTACATTGATAAAATTTTAGGATTACACCCAAATCGCCTATCCAATGATGATATTAACTAACTACACCGGTTAGTTAACCTCCAGTTTAAACCCTTTTCCACTCTCATCTTTAGAGTGAAGATCCACTAGAACAACCCGTAGAGCCAATCCTCTAGGAACTACACCAATTATTTGTTTCGTTACACCCTTACACCTTAACCTACCATGTTAGATTAAGTTTAATTTACAGTTGCTAGTTTCTTAAAGTGTAAAGTTTGTATCTCCCGAGTCTTGTGTCATTTTCTATCTTTGGTGCGTAGAATTTGCACATTACAAATGGAATGTATATTATAGTCAAAACTCATGTGATTTTACTACCATCACAATTATTGGTGAGTCTGAAGAACGAAAGAACTATCGAAGGAATTATCCAGAATTATTATGATCGTGAAGATGGTGAAACTACTCCAAGTTTCGTATATAGTTAGATTGAAAAAAAAGGAAGGAAAATTTGAAGATAATCTTTTCGCAAAGCAAGAACCGAAGGAATTACACGAAGGATCGATTATTCATTGATACAAATCGACGATATAGAGTATTGTACAAAGTGGAAGATATCACCAATTACCTTGTAGAGTATGTAAAGTTTGGGATGATTAGGAAGTTGACCGTTACGAGAACGCCAACTTAGGTTGTTGTTTTTTATCTATGATCAAGACGTTGTAAATAGTCGTGTCTAAATTATGGTAACGGTCAGGGAAAAAAGTGTCTAGCAACTTGTACTTTAGTCTTAATCTATTGTTCTGATTTATATAACAACACTTTCTTCCCTCCTCACTAATGATTAGCCGCTGGTTTTATGCGAATAAGGACTTGTTTGAGCATGCATGTCTATTCCGTCGTTACGACCATGTATGCATGTCTTAGGTGCCTTGTTGGTTTACGATATCATTCTTCATCCTAGCCGTTGGTTAAATTCGAATGAGGAAGTGATCGAACACACATGTCTATTCCGTCGTTACGACCATGTATGTGTGCTTCAGCTGCCTTGTTGGAGTGGTACATCTGGTGAAAGATTGTAGAATGATCAACTGTAAGCCTTTCCATACAAAACCTCCAAAATGACCTTTATAAACTTGTTACTCCTTGGCTTTAGTGGTGGAGATATGTATCCTTGCTAAGCTTATGATAAAACACTCGTCATGACCGAGCAATTGAGCGAATTAGTTACATGTTACCACATAGATTAGTTGAGTGATTTTAGTGTTTTCATCTTCCTATTTCGTGAGCTTGTAATAGATCAAATAAATGCTTTAACGGAAAATATCCCTAGGGATACATTTTTATAAACTTCTAAAGGCTACTTGGAACAAGTAGATTCAAGTGGGGGGATATAAGATTGACATCAAATAACGTCTATTTTATTAGCATCAATTTATCCCATGTTATTAACCTATTTTGTATAGTTATTGCAAAGAATTGTTACTTAATCGTTTATATTTGAGAATTGCAGTAATTATGGATTACTTGGTGAATATTAGCAAAAGGCGCGCATTCTAGAGCTTAAGATTACTATTCTGAAGACCAATACGCCGTATCCATCAAGGAAGATACGGCGTATCCGTGCCTGCACTCACCAAAGACCACAGAGGAATAAAGATCAATACGCCGTATCCAGAGGACTCAATACGCCGTATTCAAGATATGGAATCAATATAATATTCTGGAAGATATCAAGCGTGGTCCCTACTCCAAGAAATCCCCAATACGCCGTATCCAACTCTTGGATACGCCGTATCCAACCGACTTCCAGACCTTATAAATAGAAAACTCAAAAACGAGTTTTAAGTGTGCTAAATCATATTCTCGATACCTAAACCACAAAAGTCGATTTTCAGAGGAGAAAAAGAGCAGAAAAGGTCGAGCAACGTATTCAATTCCATAGGAGACATCGTGTAATTCCATATACTTTAGTAATCGTTAAGTTTTTGGTATCATTTGTTAACTCGGTTAGTTTACCTTGGCTAAATAATTGCTCTTGTATTTATTATGACGTTTGAAGGCTAATACCTTCGGGTATTAGCCATTATTATGAAGATCTGAATGTTTGGTATTTGTTTATCTCGATTTCTTGATTTATCGTTGAGTGCTTGTTTATGTTTATCAATTTATACTTGTTTACACGCTTTGTATGCGACCTATAATTCAACTGGATCTAGTGAAGCGGACCAAGTGGATCTAGAGTCCGGGATAGCTCTTCATATAGTGATTTAAACATCTAGAATTATAGTTACACAAATATTGTCCTTCTAAGTCTGTGTCTAGGATACGCTTCGGGCTTAACTAGTTAATTGGATATTGTGAATGGTTTATTGATCGTGTTGACTAGCAGGTGACCTAGATAATTCAACAAGTAACGTTTTGATTCCATTGGATAGTTGGACAAGTGGACTACTAGTGTATAAATTGCCATTAAGCGGTAAGTGGGTAAAGTCTCTATGAGCTAGGGTTTAACAAGATCACCATTGCTTTAATCCCTAAGATAGATTATAATCAGCAAATAAGGATGCTTTATACGGATGCTTTAATTATGACAGAATTAATGTGTTTAGGTATGAGGATGATGTAACGCCTAAGTCTTAAGAATGATATGCCACCTCGAGATAAGAAATCATTGCACTAAATAAACAAACCAACGTTCTAATCGGATTAATAATGGTTAATACAGTTTTATTATATAAGGTTCGACTGCTCTTTTATCTTTTGTTAATTAGCTTGCGTGGGTTAAAGTGTCTTGAATTGATTATAGTCACCAACCAAATCGTGCCAGTCTCTCAGGCTGAAAACCCCCTTTTCCCGTTAGAATTAGGATTTAGACTGAGATAGATTTAACATAGGTTTAGAATAGAACAGAATTAACATAGATTAGATAACCAAGATATTAATTAAATTGATAGATTTAACCTCGCTTCAAGTGTTTGACACCCTACTTACCGTAAAACTACTACCGATCGGGTACACTGCCCGTTAAAGTGTTGTTTTTGGTTTAGTCAGCAAAATATAAAATTAAAACTTGAATCAATAAAATATACCATACAATGACAGCACATCAATGATTTTGCACACTGAAAACTCATTTTTGAGTCTTCTATTTATAGGCTCTCGAAATGAGCTGATACGCCATATTAAGTGAGGTCAATACGGCGTATTGGGGTGAATTCCTTGAAGTGGGCGCTACGTTCACAATCAATCAGTAATAACTGTCTTCAAACACATTTATTGCAGGATCTTTGATTGCTTGACCAGCTGGATACGGCGTATGTAATCAGTATAATACACCTTATTAGATCTTGAACATACGCATTTTATTGTGAAGGCCAGACGCTGATACGCCATATCTTCTTTTCTGGATACGGCGTATGTAGTCAGAAATAAGCAATCTTTAAATATCATCATTTAAGCTCCAAAATGTGTGCCTTTTAGCTTGTCTTCACGATGTACTATATAATTACTGCAATTAACAACTTTAAGCAATTAAGTAACAATTCTTGCAATAACTATATAAAAGTGGGTAATTTACTTGGGATAAATGATGATATAAAAGTAACGTTATTGATGTCATCAATGGCTATTTTTTCTAATTTTCCCAACCACCATCTTTTGTAAACTCTTTACGCACGCTTTAAAAAGCTATTGCAATAACTCCTATCAAGTGCCCTTCTTCACTTCCCATCTATTGTATCTTTCAACAAGTTAGATTTTGTTATGTATGTAACAAAGTGAGAGTAATTTTTTTGGCAATGTACTAACTTGAGGTATTAGCAATATTCCTTTTGTCTTTATTGGCTGAACCATTTGGATAGTTTAGTTCTATTTCTGGACTTTTTGTTCTTGAATACTTACTTGGAAAATTTATTCTTCCACTTTCCTTTCCACTTTCCCTTGTTCTTGCCATACTTCCCATCAGTATTCACCAGTACATCCTTATCTGCTCCATGCCTCTTTCTACATATTTCAACATGTTGTGGAGCTCGGCTATGTTCTCACCTTTAACATTATTCATCTTATAGATGAGTATAAATTGCTTATACTCATTGTTTAGAGAATTTAGAATGAAATCTATAGCAAGATCATGTGCAATAACATGACTTAGTATTTCAATTCAATTGATGTGCCCGATAATCTTGATTACATGCCACTCAGTAATATTTCCTCAACCATCTTGTAGTTACTTAGATTGTTTGCATTGAACCTTTCTGTTTGAGCCTCTATTTGGAAAGTATATATCACAATTGGTTGATTGGATCAAATGCTCTAATCTACATTTAGTTAACTTGGAGCTCGTGTGCCATGGTGGCAAGGATTAAACATCCTACACTGGAAATGTCATTAATATGCCTTTGATGAGCATTCTTGCCACCTGTTGGGGCGTTAGCCGTAAGTGCTAGGCCGATGGGATTTTCTAGGATATACCACTTTTGTTCTTCCTGGAGTACAATATGAAGATTCCTCTCCCAGTTATGAAAGTTAGGCCCCATTAGTTCGTCATTACACTCCACGCACAACTCGCATTGAAGACGCGCCACTCGTTCGTAAGCACAATCGACTCCCTGGAGTATGAAAGAAGGAAGAGAATCCAGGATGAATGCTTTTTTCATTTGCTATGCGCTAAATGGATACGTACTTACATGATCAATCAGAAGCTCAAATAGAAAACAACACTACTGCTAGTAAGATAGCGATCCATGCAAGTGCCAAAGAAAGAAGGGGGCACAAGCAAGCGCAAGAGGAAGAGTATACTCTGTAGTGATATAGCAGTTCTCCTAATCGACTACTTATCATAATGAAACTGAAGCTATATGTGGCGGCCCCTAAAGATGTAACTGACAGAGTCTGTATTATCTGCCCATCCGAGTCACCCCATACTCTAAAAAAGCAGAGGTATACACTCTAGTTGCCTCCTTTTGAGCTAGTCAAGCAGGCATTGAGCACAAATAGAGACTCTCCCCCCTTTGACAACATTTCTTGAACATATCATAGTGACATAGAGTTATTGTTGTTGTTATTGTTTTCTATTAGAATCAAAGAATCTATGATTCGGGGGTCAGGGAGACTCAAATATAGAGATAGCCATTTGTAATAAGAGAGTAGAGAGAGAAAGGTAAAATGTATTAATGTGTGAAATAATACAAGAGTCTCACCCTCCATGGAAGCCATAAAGGGGTATTTATAGCCCACACATTACATATCTATACAAGAATGTCTATTCTAGTACCTGCGTATGATGCTATGATAAACTATGGTAATTCCAATGTCATCACATAAATGAATTCCTAACAATCTTCCCCATGTGACGATATACGTAATTACTTACAATATTTCCCTAACAAGTACATATTGATTAAGAACAAGTACTTCCATGAAGCTTCCAATACTGAAGATGTCTTCTGTGGCCTTTGACTTTAAGTATGCACTTCAACATGAATAATCTTTGTAGTAACTTGTAGGAGAAATACTGTAATAGGCATGAACTAGGTAACCCATACACTTCTGTTTAAGGAGAAGCTTCTGAATTAGCTTTCCCCTAATTCATGTCACATATTCTTCTTTTAGAAGCTTTTTAGCTTCCCCCAAACTAGCAATCCTCTCTTGAGTAGTTTCAAAGCTTTCTTTGAGGCTTAGATTAATTAGGTGCACATCAGAATTAGTAGAATACCCACATCAAACATTACTGCTTCTTTGATAATAAGCTTAGTGATTATCCATTACAGTTGGGAATCAATAGATCACAAATATCTTCTCATACTCTTGATAATTTTCTCACATCTCTCCCTTAGCACGTTCATTATGGTGCACAACCAAAAATATCAAGATATCTCTTCCCATAAGTAGTTAAAATGATGTACCAAAAAGCCACAAGTTAAAGCACTGATTTTCTCTACGGTTATGACATTTGTATTCCCAGCATGGTCTACAACAAAAGGAAGGCATGGACTCTATGGTGTATATACTTCTTCCCCCTTGATGGTTTCGATATCTTAGAATTAGCAATACCTACGCTCATATACTTGAAATCATGTGTGAAGAATAAATTAGCTCAAATCTATCCCGTGAGAATCAACTGCTGATCAGATCTCTACTCATAAACTCTCACTGACTACATCTTTACCAACCCCTTATCATTCTTGTAGGCTATTTGTAGTAACCATTGATGGAGTAAACCCGATATACCAAACTTGAAACTTAAGTAGAATTCCTTATTCTTGTGACTTAAGCTTGCACTAATGTTAGAAGAACGGTGTAGAGAATTTGCTGACAGCCAAATCTCTAAGTACTCAATACCAACCAGAAAAAGTATGAGACTTTTATCACCTCTTGCGATTATCCACATCGTCTTCTGCATGTGATATCAAGTATTACAACATAAATCCTTTAAGTGATAGTTATACATGTCTTCAACCAACCACCTCGACTTCTGGTATAACTAGATAATCCAAGTATTTATCCTAAATCATAAGCTTGAGAAAGTTATCATTGAAAGTCAGAACCCTCACTTTAAGATAAAATAAGTACACGCCTTCGTGAAATCCAACTTCAATCTTAAATAAGTGATACCCAATCAACTCTATAGTCATTTAGACACATTAATACCAAATCTAGCCATTACAATTTAAGTTCTAATGATTCTTTATAATGATCGATCCCGATCTCGTGACTAAAATTTTTCGCTTTATCATTATAAACCCCAAATACTAACTTTTTCTTTTATACCAGGCCCATCAATCAGATTAATTAACACCCCAATGATCCATCAAATGAAATACTCGGTAGGCCCAAGTCAGTATTAATACCCAATCCATAAGCAGTTTGGGATATAAACTAACAATCCCTAATTATTTGCTACAAACCAACCCTAAATACTCACACAGTCGCCTCCACCTCTTTCATTTGCATCATTCATATCTTCATCCATCTAAACCAAATCATAACAACACTTTCTATGGTTTTCTCAATCACACAACCCACAAAATATGCTCCATCTTCCCATAACTTTCACAAACCAACGAATCATACAAGGACAAGAAGGTCACGACTTCAAGATCCTTTCAAGGGTCTCGTGTAGGTGTTTGTTTATCGTTTGTGTTGGACTTTCTTATTTAAAACCATGGACCAGTTGACACACAAAACTAAGTTAATGGTTTTGTTGTTATGGTTTGAGGTGAGATTTGAAACAAAGATCAATGATGGGTTTACTTTCATATGTGGATCTTTGAAGGTCTATATATTTGTTTGTACACCAAGATAAATAAACTGAGATATTTTATCCTTTTAATTTCATTCGATTCTTGTTGTTTGGAGATGGGATATTTGTTGTGATATGGGGCGGATGTGATTAGGATAGATGAAGTTGGATTTGTTGTTGGTTGAGTTGTTCTTCTTCTTGTTCTTGTAACTGACTCGGTCTAACTTGGTAAATACCGAGTTGACTCGGTCCTTTTCATGTTTCAATTTTTTAAATTGCATGTTCTAAACCTCTGGTCTAAACCGCAAGTTATAAACCACAAGTCTAAACCGCTAAGTTCTAAACCACTAAGTTCTAAACCTTTAAATCGCTTCTTTATTTCGCAATCCTTAAATCGCAAGCCATAAAAATCTAAACTGCAAGAAATTTTCATTTATAAATGGCTTCTTTTTGCGGTTTAAGTAAATTGCTTCTTTTTGCATTTTAAGTAAATCACTTCTTTTTGCGGTTTAAGTAAATCGCTTGGTCTGCTTGTTGTTTAGACAAGGTAAACCGCAAGAGTCTTCACTCTTAAATTGCATGATAATGAAGGTGTTAAACCGCAAGATCTTAGAGACTCAAAAACAATTTTGTGAATGTATTCTGTTTTTAACCATAGTATGGAGACACACAAGCTGTAAACCTATTAAAATCTGACCAAAGAACAGTTATGACTATTACCAGACTTTTTGGAATATTTAGACAGTTTCAAGACTAGAATATATATATAAAACTGGTAAAAGTGACTAAGACAGACAAATTCGTGACATAAAAAAATGATAAAAATTGATAGATTTGAGACACACGGGACCATAAAAAACACAAACCTACCCAAGATCAAACCAAGACTCGTGATACCAAATGTTAGAATCAAAGAATCCATGATCCATGGATCGGGGAGACTTAAATATAGAGATAGCCATTTGTAGTGAGAGAGTAGAAAGAGAAAGGTAAAATGTATTAATGTGTGAAATATACAAGAGTCTCACCCTCCATGGAAGCCATGAAGGGGTATTTATAGCTCACACATTACATATCTATACAAGAATGTCTATTTTAGTCCATGTATGTGGTACTATGATAAACTATGGTAATTACATAAATATTGTCACATAAATGAATTCCTAACCTTTTCTAGACTATTAACGATACAATCATTTTATCGTAATAGCTACTAATCCTTATCTTTCGCCTATTACACCAGGACCTGAAATTATGCTAGTATAAACTGTTACTCTCAGGCGTAATTCACCCTGCAATAGTTTTTAGGTATGTATTTTACCACACCAATAGCCCCTACTGGGACAACTCCTAGGGTACTCTGATACCAATCATGCATATTTAATCTCTCCTATACCTCTTGAGTTTACAAGGTTCATCCCCAAGATAGACTTGACCATACTGCACTGGAACTCCTGCCAAGATAGCTTACCCTACGTTGAGGCACAACTACCCAAATTCCCCCGGACCTACCTCAACATACCCATTTATTCTCATCTAGATGTCACGTTCAGGCGCAATTAAAATGGAGTGTCCGACTATTTTGAGAGTGCCAACATATGGGCGATGTATTTACGTCTATGATTATTCATAGGGTAAGACCTAAACCCATCGGTTTTTGGGTCTTCTATTTTACATCTAGTATTTAAAACTATTTTTTTTAAGTCATTTTTCGTATGAACTATGTATGAATTCATACCACGATTACACATATAATAAGTTCCCAACACAATTAGTGCTCTTAAATATCAAAACATAAGACTTAAGAGAATAATAACAAAAAATTCCTACAATGCAAAGAAGTGTTTGCTTCTCTCATAGGGTCAGAGTCCTATAAGTATCCCTTAGTCTAAGCAGCTTGTTCCTTTGGAAAGTTAGAACCATATCTTTGGATCAGGATGAGAGAAAATGGGCATTATAACATAGCAAATATACAAGAAGTATCAACATGACATTTTTTAGCAACCAAAAATGAGTCAATGGTTTCTACTGTTACCCGATGAGAAGAATCCACCCTCAACTAAGAATCATGAGAAGAAGTACTGGTTGAAGGATTAGCAAAAATATGTATCAAATGAGATGAAGAATATTAGTAATCTCTTAACAACAAGAACTAGAGAGAGAAAGTAGGAAGGAAGGAAGTATTTTAGAGAGAGAAAGACAAGAACATGAAATGCATACCTATGTGAAAAATACAACCAACCAACCACCTCTACAAGGCTCAGAGAGGTGTATTTATACTTACAAATGGCACGTGGGCTTGGGCTTGCATGGTTTAATCTATGGGCCTTTGCTAACTAACTATGTAAGTTTCCAAAAATTACTTAACGAGCTAACGACTGTTATCTATAGAAGCGATCGACACTTTCATGTTCCTAACAATCTCCCCCTAAGGGAGGTTGCTCCATTTTACAAAAACTTAAACCTAGCATACTATGCTTTATCTTTAGTCTTGAGCTCGTTCAACTTCAATCATTGACTTGTGATTTGATGTAGTGATCATTGACTTTTATGTTTGAGCTTATTCCTTTATCTTGACTTAAATGTGATTTTGAGCACCTTGAGATCATCAACCAATCATAATCTTGTTTCACCATCTTGTAAAATTTGTCATCTTGTAAACTTGTGACTTCTGGACTGACATGCTCATACCTTTCTTGATTTGTTGACTGGAAAAGCTTTAATGTTGCATCTTTCTTGAAATACTTTAACTTTTAACACTTCGTCAGGTATCAGAGTAGCAAAAGTCTTGAAACATGTACTTGAGCTTTCATGATGTCTTTATGTTTGTCGGTCGGGTATGAGCATGTGGCTATGAATCTGTGAGTCAGCTGGAACCAGGTACCTTCACCTCCATCTTTAAGTATCCTGCATTAAAATAGTTAGCAATAAAGTAGGGGGACGAATATGGCTTTGTCATTCGCCCGTGTTTGGTTGGAGTAACCTTCTAATCCGTGAGGATCGACCTGTGATCAGGTAGATTCAATTTAAGAAGAATCTCCTTGACAGGATTTCCAGCTAAAGTATAGAATCTTTCTAACACATTTGCATTAGATTCATCAAACTCAGCATGTTCTCATTACCAAAACGTCTCAAAGCAGACAACACGGTAAGAGTGAACCAATGAGTTACTGTCTCACCAATTGAAATAGAAAATTCAATTTGAAAATCAATCGACGTGTCACTTGCTAAAGTGATTTTGTGACACATCGAGAGTGTTAATCATTTCAAAAATTCATCATCAATCGTCAATTCATAACCTGGAACAAGTTTGATTCTTATAGAATCGCACCATCGTTTCTTTCCAGTTGTCACAAGTTTGATTCGTATAGAATCGCACAAGTCACCTACCATGAGCTTGTTTGATGTTGGCTCAAGCAGGATTTCCATCTTTACTGTGAATTATATCACTCGGATGTTCTGGCAAAATCACAAGGATAATGCGTAGGACTCTTAATATATTTCTCGTTATTCACATTGTGTGAGATAGCAAGCATAATTTTGACAAGTGTCCTAATGAGATTTATGGATGATCTCTTTTGGCTCTAGACTCAATAGTGCACTTTGATTTTAGTGATCGGAGGCTGGAGCAGACTGCCACCTTTTCAATATCAACTAACTCGGAGTGAGAAAGTTGATAGAAATACGTGTAATCTCTGTGAGAAATGAAACAAGAGTCTGTTGAGAGACCTTGAGTGGCTAGGGAGGGTTGTGCATAGCGTCACTGGGTCCATGACTGTCTTCAATGTCAGACAACAACTTAGTGTTTCTGACAGTTTATGTATTGACCCGGTTTCTGCCTAAGTGTATGGAGGGCTTCTTTCTTTTCACCCTTTATCCTTACATTTCTTTTTCATTCTTCAACCCCTTCAATGCTTACCGAGACTTCATAACTAACACCTTGTTGGGTTT
>BQNB010084165.1:0-28834 GCA_026074375.1 Tanacetum coccineum
TAGCCCGAACGATAGTACGATGTAACAACTATAAGATTATATTCAAGTACTCAGTACTTATACGACCTATGATAATTTAGGTTGCCTTCGGATTCCTTCGTGACGCATTTTTTCTATTGTGTTATACTTGTTGATTGCCATTCACTCAAGGTGAGTTTCATAGCCCCTATTTTACTTGTTTTAAACTGTTTTGGGGGAGAATACATGCTCGTTTACAAACTTGTATATTTTACTACAATACAATTACCTTTCAATACTTTGTGAGTTTCATAGCCCCTATTTTACTTGTTTTAAACTGTTTTGGGGGAGAATACATGTTCTTTTACAAACTCGATAATAATATACTACATGTACAATACCTGACATTTTACCCAAAGCTTGATTTGTCTACTACCTGATTTGAGATCATTGAATACCTATACTTTGAAAACCTTGAATTTTGAACAACATGATTGTTTTTCTTCGGACACAAGTGTTTTTTAAACTGAATGCAGATTCCTGGATTAACATTATTGCCTAAGTCCTTCTCCTGCCACTTAAGTCCCGCTTTTTTTATCATGAACCGTCAGTTGCTAGTGTCGTGAGCGCGAGTGTTGTGGATAGATCTATCGGGATTGACAATCCCCACCTTTCCTTGGGTCACTAGTTTGATCAAGTGCATTAAAACATTTGAAATATTACTTTCACAGGATGTTTGGCAGAAACATCCTACTTTTTATGGGCATTCCAATCTATTGATTGAGTACTTAAGGTTCGGTGTCATGAGCTAGTGAAATAATATATACTAAGACTTGATGAAATGTGTTTCCCTTGGCTACATTACTTGTCTAGGACTTCGAATATGTACTAAGTCCCCACCATAATCTTCGATCTTGTGGCACACTTTTTAAATACTTCTTGATTTACTGAATCACGAAGTTTGGATTTCGGATGGATTTCGGGAAATAACACTTTTAAATGTTGTAACCTCTACTTTTCTTCTAAAACTGAAATATTTCTTAAATTATTTCAATACTGCTTTTTACTTAAACCTATGAATTCACCAACATTATTGTTGACGTTTTAGCATGTATTTTCAGGTTACTATTTTGCTAGTGGAGCATTGGGAGCATTCGAGTCGCGCGGATATATATATTTTTGAAGGCTTAATAACTTGAGTACTATTTGACAAACGTTTTGACAATGTTTTCTAATACATTATAAATGAAACCTGTTGCAACTCTGATCTTTTATTAAATAGAATATGACTTTATTTAAAACGTCCATTTTAAGGTCGTTTTCCGTGACTTGTGTTTTGTGCCCTGAAGTAGCACCCCAATGTTACCATTCCGCTGCGTTGTCCTGATTTTTGGGGGTGTTACAGATGGTATCAGAGCTGAAGTCATAGAGAACTAGGTCGTTTTCAAAACCTAGACTATGACCATGTTTTTCAAAATATAGAGTCTTTCCTTGTTTATCTGATATCCGCACGCGCTTGCTCCCAGGTAACTTATATGCTCTCTTTTGCATCCCTACTACTATTACATGGATAATGAGTATTTAATACTAGACTATGATTTCGTTCTCTTATGTCTATCATATGACGTCTTTCTATTTACATGATATCGGTCATATATATAAATATTGACCACTTCGATTATTGCGTACTTCCTGATTTCTCATTTGCTTCCTTGAGCACCAATACTGATATTATATGAGAATACCCATATATATATGAGCTACTTTTTTTTTCTCTTACACGATACCATCATTCATTTATGCCATGAGGCTTTTCATTTCGCCAATGTTACTTTAAATCTCTATCTTAGTTATACAAGTCACTCTCTCAAATCTCATAAATAAAAAAAAACATAACACTATTTGACAAAATGAGCATTGCATCGTTAGTCCTCAAATATACATAACTTGATCACCTATGTATAATTCAGGAAGAACCATGCCCATGCTGAGAGTAGTCACCTTAAAACTTCTTATCAAGAAACATCTTTTAATTATATCAAGTTTTGTGTGCGTATTCATAAAACGCGTTTACTTCTGAAATCGAATTAGTAACCGTAGCAACTAAGCAGACCTTCACTCCATCTTACTATATTAAGTCGAAAACATCAAAAAAATAAAAATAAAGAAATAAATAAATAAATAAATAAATAAATAAATGTTACAACTGACACGTTAAGCTGAAGGGAACAAATAAACCCACTAGGAGCCGAGCCTTTGTCGCAACTTGAGCCTTGAGGACAAGGCTCATTTAACGGGGAAGGACTGTAACAATCCGTATTTTTGATCAATGAACGACGTCATTAAATTCACTATTTATTTTTTTCTTGAACGCGTTTGCTTTTAATTTCAAGTATTTCGTGAAATCACGTAAACTAAAAATCAACAATCAACGTAAACGGACATCAAACAAATTATTGTTTACGTCAAACAAGGGTTAAGTAATTGTTATGAGGCCTTGTCGAGTTAAAGATGAATTTCGCACACACTTTGCTACAAGATTTCAAGATCCGGGATTTAGTCGTGGTAGACTAAACTTTAGCTTTCCTAACCGTCTTAACCTTGAACAGGCTGTTGATCTGGAGACCCTGATATCGAGAGACGAAATTCGTAATGCTGTTTGGGGTTGTGGAGAGAATAAATCACCCGGGCCTGATGGCTTCACTTTTGAATTCTTCCGTAAGTTTTGGGCTGTTGTTGGGCCTGGTTTATGTACTGCGGTTGAATGGTTCTTTGATCATGGTTCGTTCTCTATAGGTTGTAACTCTTCTTTTATTGCTCTTATTCCGAAAACCTTAGATCCGAAGATTGTTAGTGACTATCGTCCCATTTGCTTGATTGGGAGCCTTTACAAGGTAGTCACCAAAATCATTGCTACGCACCTTTTGACGGTCATCTCTGATCTCATTTCGGATGTGCAAACATCGTTTCTTCCAAATCGTCAAATTCTTGATGGTCCTTTCATCATCAATAAACTTCTCTTTCGGTGTAAAAAAAACTCACCAGGCCATGGTTTTTAAAGTAGATTTTACTAAAGCCTACGATTCTATAAGGTGGGATTATTTGAAGGATGTTCTCAAATCATTTGGGTTCGGTTCAAAATGGTGTTCGTGGATTCGTGGTAGTTTAAATTAGGGAATGGCTTCTATCTTAGTTAATGGAAGCCCGACTTTAGAGTTTCAATTCCACTGTGGGTTGAAGCAAGGGGATCCTTTAGCTCTGTACTTGTTTATCCTTATAATGGAATCACTCCATTTTTATTTTTCTCGTGTGATCGATGCGGGTATTTTCACAAGAGTTAGGATTGACTCTTCTCTCATGATCTCTCACTTATTCTACGCGGATGATGCGGTGTTTATTGGTGAGTGGTCTCAAGACAACTTAAAAGGTATTATGCACATGCTTCACTGTTTTGTCGGGGTTGTCGATTAATCTTAAAAATAGTCACCTTCTAGGAGTGGGTATTTCAACCTCTTGCGTTAATGCAGCTGCCGTGTCTCTTGGTTGTTCGGTTTGAGACTCGTTCAAATATTTAGGGTAATGGTTTGGTGGCAATATTATCGTTTGGTTAAGGCTTGGGACGATACGGTTGGCAAGCTCAAGACGAGGTTATCTAAATGGAAACTTAAAACACTCTCTATCGGGGGTCGACTTACATTACTTAAATCGGTCATTGGCTCTACTCCTATCTACAATATGTCCTTATATAAGGTTCCTAAGACTGTGCTAAATTCGATGGAAGTTATTAGTAGGAATTTCTTCAATGGAATTCAAGGCGACGAAAGGAAGATTGCTTGGGTTAAATGGTCCAAGGTGCTTGCACCTAAAAAGCAAGGCGGGTTAGGATTTTCAAGCTATTATGCGCTTAATAGGGAGCTTCTTGTTAAATGGGTATGGCGATTCTTATCTTATGATAACTCTTTATGGTTTTGGGTCATCTCCGCCATGCATGGCTCGCATACGCAGGAGCTTTCTGCTTCTCATTCTTTGACATGGAGCTCTATCATCAAGGAAATGAATGTTCTCAAGGATCAAGGTGTTGATTTAATCTCTGATTGCAAAATCCGAGTAGGTAACAGTATGTGTACGAGTTTATGGAATGATTTCTGGATTGGAGATACTCAACTTAGATATTTGTTCCCGCGTTTGTATGCGTTGGATTCTAACAAGGAAAGCATTGTGGCTGATAAGTTACAAGTTTCTATTACTTCTTCTTTTCGTCGGGCAGTTAGAGGAGGGGCCGAAGCCCAACAGCTCGTTCATCTTCTCGACTTACTTGGGCCGGTGATTTTGTCTAATATGGAGGATAGATGGGTTTAGGATATGAATAGGGATGGTGTTTTTCGCGTTAAAGATGTCCGTAATTTGCTGGACGAGATTTTCCTCCCAAATGATGCTAATCCTACGCGGTGGATTAAGTCCGTTCCGATTAAAATCAATGTTTTTGCTTGGAAGGTTTACCTTGATCGGCTTCCTACTCGTTCGAATTTAACTAGTAGAGGTGTTGCGGTTTCTTCCTTGTCTTGCCCGATTTGCAATGTCGCGCATGAAGACACGGCCCACTTGCTTTTCAGTTGCAGGTTGGCAACTGATGTTGTGCGATTAGTCTGTCGATGGTGAAATTTGGTGTGGCTGCCTCTCAACTCTTACCCCGATTGGCTTAATTGGTTCAAGTCGTTACGGCTGGGTTCCAAAATTAAAGAAGTGTTGGAATGAGTTTTTTACGTTACTTGGTGGCATTTATGAAGCTTCAGGAATCAACTTCTTTTTGCGCCTCAAAAACCTCGGAAAGATTATATTTTTGAAGATATTGTTATGCGTTCTTTTACTTGATGTTTAGCTAGGGGTAAAAGCACTTTTTGTTGGGATCGCTGGCTTCAGCACCCTTATTTGATTTCTTTGTAATTTGTCTAGCTCCTTGCTAGTGGTTTCTTATAAAGTTGCCGTTCAAAAAAAATAAAAACCTCTAAGTCGTAAATACTTGGAAACTATGTAAATGGTGAACTTTAGCCTAACCAATATTCACCCATATATTTTTTTTTTTTTTTTTTCCCCCCCAATTTTTTTTTTATTCTAGCGTTAAAGCCAAACCAAAATTCAGCCATATATATGTAAGACAAAAGTTCCATAAGGAACATGGTCAAAAAAAAGAACAAACCGCTTCATCTTATCCATTCATTTTATTTTCATCTAATGGTTTAGATTAATCTTATTTTAATTTAATTTAAAAAACTCATTTTCACCCTATTTTTTAAAAATTAAAATATCTCACAAAACCGTTAATCGTTACGCAAAACGAAACATACCATCGCGGCGAGAATTAAATCATCTTTCTATAGAGAGGCACTTCTATATACTTTCGACGAACTTTTTTTTCGATTTTTTTTCATCACGTCTGAAAAAATCCCATGAGATTTGTATCACAATTTCATGTGATTTCAAAAATCCATGGACATTTTTTCTGACTGTGATTGAAAAAAAAATTCGAAAAAAAAGTTCGTCGAAAGTATATATAAGTGAATCCTCTATAGAAGATAAAAAATATCGTCGCGATGGTTGTATTTTTTTTCGTTTAAACGATTTGTCGTTTGCTTGTTATTTGGAGTTTTAAAGAAAAATGTGTCGAATACTTTCGACGAACTTTTCAATCACGTCTGAAAAAATCACATGAGATTTGTATCACAATCTCATGTGATTTCACAAAATCACATGTGATTTGTGATACAAATCTCATGTGATTCTTTTAAGACGTGATTGAAAAAAATAATTCGAAAAAAATGTCGTTCCGAAATATCACGTCTGAAAAATCACATGAGATTTGTATCACATCTCATGTGATTTCATAAAATCACTTGTTGATTTGTGATACAAATCTCATGTGATTTTTTCAGACGTGATTGAAAAAAAATCGAAAAAAGAGTTCGTCGAAAATATATATAGAAGTGCCCTCTATAGAAAGATAAAAAATTACTCGTTGCGATACTTTCGACGAACTTTTTTTCCGTTTTTTTTTTCAATCACGTCTGAAAAAATCACATGAGATTTGTATCACAATCTCATGTGATTTCAAAAAATCCCATGAGATTTTTTCTGACGTGATTGAAAAAAAAAATTCGAAAAAAAGGTTCGTCGAAAGTATATAGAAGTGCCCCCCTATAGAAAGATAAAAAAATACTCGTCGCGATGGTGTATTTTTTTTCGTTTAACGATTTATCGTTTGCTAGATATTTGAGTTTTAAAAAAAAGGTGGGAAAGTGGATGATGAAAAAATGAGTGGTTAGGATTAACCCATTTGTTTTTTTTTTTTTGCCCTTGTTTTTTGAGGATCTCACCTCTTATTTGTAAAATGGTACTATGAATGCCCCTCTAATTCTGGGCTTGTGTGATAATGACTTTGCGCTGGCCATTTGATTTGGGGATGATAATTGGGGTTTTTTTTTAATCTGTGTTTAAGTGATACGGTATGAATTAAAAAAATAAAATAAAATGCGGTTAAAGTTAGGGTTTTAGCCGTACAATAACAACGTACTTTCTCTATTGTTTCGTTTTGGTACGTGAACTTTTTTTGTTTCACTTAATGTTAACGAACTTTCAAGTTTGTGTTAATTTTGCACCATCAACTTTTTTTACCGGACACAGCTATATTTTTATTTCACACTTAACGACCGTTTGCAATGTTAGACTTTTTAGCCAATGAACGTTTGCAACGTTAGTCCTTTATACTAACGGTTGTTTATTTTTTAGATTTATACACTTTTTTATATACATTTTTATACAAATTATTTTTATACAAGCATTTTTATACACACGTTTTTATACACACATTTTTATACACGTTTTTATATAAATATTTATAAACATATATATTTATACACATATTTTTACACACGTTTTTATACACGTTTTTATACACATTTTTATACACATATTTTTATACATATTTTTATACACGTTTTTTATACACACACACACACATTTATATACACATTTTTATACATACATTTTATACATACATTTTTTACACGTATTTTTATACACATATTTTTATACACTTTTTTATACACATATATTTATACACGTTTATATACACATATTTTTAAACACATATTTTTTACACATTTTTATACATATTTTTGTACATATATTTTTACACACGTTTTTATACACATATTTTTACACACGTTTTTATACATATATTGTTATTCACATATTTTTATACACGTTTTTATACACGTTTTCATACACATTTTTATACACGTTATTATATACACATTTTTATACACATTTTATATATACATTTTTATACATATATTTTTATACACATTTTATACAAGTTTTTATACACACATTTTTATACACATTTTTATACATATTTTTGTACACATTTTTATACACGTTTTTATGCACACGTCTTTATGCACACGTTTTTATACACGTGTATAATAGTATGTGTAAAAATATTTGTATAAAAATGTGTGTATAAAATATGTGTAAAAATGTGTGCATAAAATCGTGTATACAAATGTATATAAAAACGTGTATAAAAAATGGTATAAAAACGTAAGTATAAAAACGTGTGTATAAAAAAGTTCACGTACCAAAACGGAACATTAGAAAAAAGTTCACGTACCAAAACGGAACATTAGAGAAAGTACTCCCTCCGTCCCTAAATAAGTGTCCACTATTAACTTTTGAAGTCATTATTTTGCAACTTTGACCTTAACTATTTCTTTTTTTGTTATGTAATACTTGATGCAAAATATATGAATAGATTGGGTTGTAAATGTATTTTCATTGATATAGTTTTCATTAAGTATTATATAACATAAACAAAATAATATAAGGTCAATGTTGATGGAAAAATACTCTAAAAGTCAATAGTGAACACTTATTTAGGGACAGATGAAGTATTAAACATGCCACGCAGGCTTTTTTCCGGTTTTATAACTTTTTTCTGGTTGCCAGTCAAGGTTGGTGCAAATTAACATAAAACTTGAAAGTTCGTTACATTAAGTGGAACAAAAAAAGTTCACGTACCAAAACGGAACATTTGAGAAACTACGTTGCTATTTTACGGCTAAAACCCTTGAAAGAAAAAAAAAACAAAGCTTTCATGAGGTTCAATATTTTTTTGGACCTCTCATTACGAACGCTCTTATTATCAGTTTTCAAATTAGTATTTTGCTACATGATATTGATGTAGAGAGCGTTTGATTAAACTTTTTTTTCTCCCCTTATAAGAATATATAAGAATATTGTATATAAGAAAGCTCATAAGCACACCTCGCCACTTTAATGAGTTTATCAATGTAGGGTACAATTACTTAGTCGGCTTATTATGAGTTTATAAATTGAGGTTACGAACTCAAATAAGTCATTTGACTTAATTTGACAAGCTCATAAGCTTATTACGAGTTTATTGATTTGAGTTTATCAACCTAAATAAGCTATTAGCTAAAGCTTATAAACAAAGAAAATGACTGTAATTTTTTTTTAAAATTCAAGTAAACGTATAAGCAGACGAAATAAGCGTATCCAAATACCTTTAATTTTAGAGGATTACTAGAACCACACCATTTTTACATAAATTAATCCACACCATGACATGTCATATAATTTATAACATTCTCTATCTTATTTTTAAATCTTTTTTTTTATACATCCAATAATATACATGACATGTCATGGTGTGGATTAATTTATGTAAAAAGGGTGTGGTTCTAGCATTACTCTTAATTTTATTCGTGTTGCAAAAGGAGGGTAATAATTACCTTGTTTACATCAATTTTTTAAGAATAGCTTACTTATGGATATGTAGAATGATTTAGGGCACTAGATTGCAGCCCAAATGTGATAGAGCCTAGTGGCGAGCATTTACGAGAGAGGATGCGCGAATAACATACGGCGTGACACGTCGCGTCTCTCCTGAGCGTATTTCTGGATACGAATCAATAGAACAGTTAGTAATCTTGATTGTTTCGTGGGAGGGATGCGTCCGTGTACTCATTGACCGGCCAAAAAGGTTACACATTATTAATCTATTTTTCTCTATTCTTTTTGTGTCATGTCAATAATTAATCCACCACACATTTTTAAAACTCATTTCCAAACACCCTCCTTCTCTTTCGGTTTTAGCACCACCACCACAATTCCATCTCTACCACCACCCATCATTGCAGTCGCTACAAAACCCATTAAACATTTTAAAATTATTATAAAAAATGATTAACAAAGAGCATATATGTGTTAAAATCAAGGTTATAAATAGCGTGAGGCGTGACGTGACGGCATGACCAAGCCTCACGCTTTTGCGGTTATGGCGTAGCCTTTGCGTTTTTTAGGGGTGGCTCAAATTATGAAAAAATTTATATATTTATATCATATTTCGTATATATTGAGTTTACATAAAGCGTGTACATATGAATAAAGTTAAGAACCTATCCTTACATGTAATATTTTTCATTTTGAAAAGATTTTTTTTATCGGAGTTGAATCTAAAAGGCTCGCCACGCTTCACGCCTTATTGCGCCTTTTCACGCCTCGTATCTCGCCACGCCTAAAGTCGATGCTTTGGCCCGTTTCGTAACGTGGAGGTCACGCCTCACGCCTTAGCGACGCCTTGACGCCGCAAAGAAGCGCCTTTTACAACACTGGTTAAAATAACCCTAAAGCACAGTCCATAAACGAGCATGCTTTTAGTTTGTGTTCAAAAACGATGCTTATAAGATAGATAGTGATGTGACTATTTCTAAAAAAAATGAAAAATGGAGTTTACCTGGCTTGCACCTAAGTCGATTACTGTACTAGTTTCAACATCTATTGCCACTGAACTAACAACAGCTGCAAGAGCTTCGATCTCTTGCCACTGAAGTTTTTCAATGAAGAAGGCCGGTCAAAAGTGGAATATTTTAGAGTGGAAACACAACACAGTTTTCACTAGTTTCTTTATAGGAATGGCAACCATGCATCAATGGAAAGTGTCATCAATTCTATAGACTACATGTATTTGATCAAACATGAAAAAGAAAAGTGGTCCATTTTAAAATCTGGTCTTAATTGATTATGTATGGGTATTTTCAAACTTTTTTTCGGTTTAAGGACTTATCAACCTGTACACATGGAGGAGGCGGCCTTGTTTTTTGACAAAAGGTTTGCGTGGGTCAATCGAGAATATAGTGGTTTGTGGTGGACTAGTCTTTGGAGACTTACAGTGGGGACTTGCTTCTTTACCCATTCGATTTGATGGTTTGGGTTTGTACTCGGCAAAAGTAGTTTCCTCTTGTGCTTTTGTAGCCTCGAGGGGTTAATCTTGGGTGCTACAAGACCACTTCTTACGTGACAGTGTCATATCTGGCATGGATGATAATTATGTTTCTACTTTGGCTTGTCTTCGTAACACGATTTCAAAATTTGATTTTAGCGGTTTCACTAATAAGGACACCGCCCTCTAAAGCCCAACAAACACTGGCGAATGTCCTTTTTAGTGAAATGGTCAAGGATATGAAAGTCCACTTTGACATGACTACTAGACAGAAAGCAGTTTTTGAGTGTCTTCCCGCACCACATGCTCAGGATTTTCTAGTAGCTATCCCCATAGACGGCATTGGTCAACATATGTCACCGGTGAAATATCGCACTATCCTTAAGTATCGTCTCATAATTCCATTATTTTCGGTTGATGTGATATGCCCTGTTTGTCGCAAGGAACATGCGATTCATTGTAAAGAGATCTCGGGATTCAAGTACCGACACGATATGGTTATGAACGTCCTTTTAAACATATGTAGGTGTGCCGGGATCTCCGTCAAAAAAGAAGCACATGTGAACTTTTTAACTGACCCGTCAGATTGAAGATCCAAACTCAGACCGACTGATGTTTTGGTTTTTGGTTGGGTTGGAGGGAAACATGCGTGCGTGGATTTGACCGGAGTTTCTCCTCTCGTGAGGTTAAGTAGTCGGGGTTTTACAACGGGTCAGGCTGCTTTGAAAGCCGCCTCGTGCAAAATGACAAAACAAGAGAAAGCATGCATTGAAAATCAACACGTGTTTATTCTTTTTTGCGTTTGATACCTTTGGTATCCTTGCACCTGAGGCGGTAGAACTACTCAGCTAAGTTCAACGGATTATGCATAATAATGTTATGACACATAGATCCACAGATGTGATTTTTAAACGTATTGGCTTTGCAATCCAAAAAGGGTTGCAGCGGAGCTTGTTGCCCGTTTGCCTTCCACCACTATGTAAATCCAATTTTTAATAATAAAAATCGGTTAATTGATTAAAAACACTTATCGTAAAATAATCACACGCTGCTTACATCAGCAGGTAAGAATGGTAAGAACAATAGGGCACAACGTCTCGCCCTTTGAATACATACAATTCATTAAAATCGACGTCCGTTAACCGTCTCGTAGCAAAGCGCGGGTTTACCAACTCGTTAGATACATTCCAAGTTATTATCACATTTTTGTAATACCATATTTGATAGAGTTCATGTTATATCAGATTTTCAACTTATTTTGTGTAACTTAGGAAAACCGTCCTTACAGTGCATGAGAAAGAAGTTAGGGATTTGATCACTCAATTTTTCTCACAAATTGCTTGCACAAAAATATAACGTGTGAGTTGTATGTAGTAGGGTAAGTAAGAATACAAACTACCAATACACACAATTACCAGGATGCATTGGTTTTAATTCTTGCATTAAATGCACCGGGTCGACAAGACTCGGTCCGACCCGCCTCGGGTGCATTTAATGCACCCTGGTCGGATCGGATCGGGTCGGGTCGACTCAGTGCATTTGATGCATCGGGTCGACCCGACTCTGTCTGATTTTTTTTCGCACCCCGTCAGTATTTATCAAATAGCCCTTCGGGTATTTACGAAATACCCTTTCGCACTATGTGTCAAGTTACAAGAACTACCCTCATTTTAAAAAAAATTACAAAACTCTCCACCACTATCAGTTGTTAAGTAACGATTGTTAGTTTAAAAATTTTTTAAAAATCTACGAAAATACGGGTGCATTTAATGCGTCGGGTCGACCCTCTCGCACTATGTGTCAAGTTCGAAAAACTACCTTCATTTTTTTTAAATTTACAAAATACCCTCTCCCCCCACTAACGGCTGTTAAGTAACGACCGTTAGTTTATTTTTATTTTTTTAAGAATCTACGAAAATACGAGTGCATTTAATGTGCCGGGTCGACCCGACCCGGTCCGATTTTTTTTCGCAACCCGCCGGTATTTACCAAATAGCCTTTCGGGTATTTACGAAATACCCTCTCGCACTATGTGTCAAATTACGAAAACTACCTTCATTTAAAAAAATAATACAAAATACCCCTTCCCCACTAACGGTTGTTAAGCAACGACCGTTAGCTTAATTTTTTTTAAGAATCTACGAAAATAATGAAAACAACGCCCACTAAAAGTCTCGTAGCGAAGCTCGGGTAAACCGACTTGTTAAGAAAAAAAGTCATTTCATCATTCAATATGAATTGAAGAATGAATTTAATGCTAATAACATCCATGCATGCCCCCTTTTCATTACCTTTTCAAGTTTAACGCCTCCCCTACTATATGCATTCATTACTCATAAATGATTGATTTTAAAATCTCCGTTTTACTTTCGTAATTATCTTTTTTCTTTTCTAGAAAAGAGAAAAAATATTAATCTTTGTCATTAAATCTCTCTTCTCTTGTCATCAATTTATTTCTTTTAAGAAATAATATATCTTCCTTTTAATTTTTTTTTTTTTTTGAACGGCAACTTTATTAAAAAAAAACTAGCAAGGAGCTAGAAAGACATTACAAAGAAATAAGATAGGGGTTTTTTAACCAATACTCCCAAGAAAAAACCCTATTACATCTACTAGAACACCATAAAAAGGACCAAGAAACAATGTCATCAAAAATCGTCGAACGATTAGGAGGCGAAGCGTCAAAGACCAACTGATTTCGAAGCCTCCAAATCCGCCACCAAGCAACATAAAAAACACCTTCTAAAATAGACTTGAGACGGGAAGAAAGTCGAAAGGATAAGAACCAAGCATCCCAATCCGAGAAAGAACAAATCTCCTGCCAATCCAAATCCCACCAACGACAAATTTTACGAAGAACAACCCGAGCCACGTCACATCGAAAGAAAACATGCTGAACATCCTCCATAGCAGCATTACAAAGAGGACACAGATGGGAATCCAACAAAACACCTCTACGGCTAAGATTGACTCTAGTAGGTAACCTATCACGACGAGCACGCCAAGAAAAAACATTAACTTTAATGGGAATGAATTTTACCCATCTCGTTGCAACATCCGACGAAGGGAGAAACAAGTCATCAATAAAGTTTCTGATGACTTTAACCTTGAACTCTCCATCTCCCGACAAATCACAAGTCCACCTATCTTTGGAAGACGAGAGGACAACCGAGTTCATAATTGAAGAAAGGTCATCCCACTGCTGCCGCTCAGCTCCATCACGCACGTCCCGGCGAAAAGAAGCTGAGACCGAAGAAAGCTCTCCCAACTTATTATCCACCAACATCTCCTTATTCCAATTCAGAGCAAACAAACGGTGAAACTGATACACAAAGAGGGGCATCAGCCAACCATAAATATCATACCAAAAACAAGTACAAGACCGTACCCAATCCGCTTCTTACAATGCAATAAAAATCAAACCAGAATCTTTCCAAAGATTTTACTATCACGTACAATAGAGCACCAAATCGAGGTTTGATCGGATCACATGAAGATCAAACTTTGAGCCATAAATCGCTTGATAACTTTACACACAATAAAGAGCCATCGCTAGAAAAGACGCGCCACACCCACTTCAACAAAAGAGCACCGATCAACTCGAAAAGAAGACTTGAGACACCAAGACCACAGTTCAGTATTGGACGCTAAGTACATTGTCCAAGCTAACCCACGAAATCTTTTTTCTATCTCGAAAGATCCATGCACCGTTTCAAGAACTTACTACTGATAGATTCCAATAGTCCTTCACACTCACTTTTGGAACCTTAAAGATTGACATATAATAAATTGGAGAGGCCCCAAGAACGATTTTAAGAAGGGTCAACTTCCGCAAATAGTAAAGGGTTTTTAACCTTCCATTTAGATAACCGGGCATGGAGTTTGTTCACTCAAGCCAACCAAGCCGACTTTCCGAGACAAACACTCCCCAACCGTCACACCAAGATATACAAAAGGAGTGTTTCAAACAGCAACACCCGACTCCTATTCGCTGCCTGCACAACAGAGCATTCTGAGAAACCCCGACACCCAAGACTTGGCTCTTAGCAATGTAAGATCTTGAATACCCGACGAAAGATGGAAGACAATTAAGAACTTTAACAATATTAAGTAAGTTCTGTGCGGACAACTCTCCAATGAACATGCATTCGTCATCATAAAAAAGACGAAAATATTAACGACCTTGCAAATGAAAACCTTTAAACAGCCATCATCAACAAAAACACGGGAGAAAGATATATGTAACGACTCCATAATAAGAATTAAAGAGGATAAGGGGCCAACGGATCACCTTGCTATCCCAACCCACAACAAAAAGGGAACTCGGACGGTTGGGCTACCATTAACCAATAATGTGAAGCCATGGAGGAAGTAAAAGTACCAACGACGGATCACCTACACCAATTCGGACCCAAACCCAAAACGCCTGAAGAATATCTAAGAGATAATTCCCAGCCCACCGAACCGAATCAATAACTCCCTTAGCAAAATCAACCTTAAAAAACGATAGCTTGCTTTCCTTTTTTCTTTGCTTACCACCAGTTTTAACATCTCTTTATGATAAAAGGACCGTCAATAATTGTCTATTAGCAGACAAAGTCCGATTGAGGTCACGTAAAATAAATGGATATCGCATTATCCAAACGATTAGGCTAAGACTTTTCGTGATCACCTTATAAACGCATTCCAATCAAACTGATAGGCCTAAAATCATTAAAACGAACTTAGCATCATTAACTTTTAGATATTAAGGCGATGAAAAGACGAGTTACAACCCCCTTGAAACGGTACCAGACTTAAAAAAATATTCGACCGCATCGCAAAAATCCGCTCGACATATACACCCATACTATTCTAAAAAATTCAAACGTATAACCATGAATCTTGGGGCCAGGAGACTTATTCTCGCCACAGTTCCAAACAGCCCTAACAATTTCGTCCCTCGATACTACTTAGGTACTGCCCTAACTCCAGCTCAATCCCACCTGATCCGAAGAAAGACCGATTATGAAAAGGAGCATTAAGTTGAGACGATCATGACATAACTGTTTGCTGAAATCGTAGCTACTTCAAAGTGATTCTTAATGCCGTCCCTTCACAATACTCGGAATCATACAACAGATGCCCTAACGAGAACACCAACGAGAACGACAACTGTTGACCTTTCTTATTAATAATACCATGAAAGAATTTTGAATTTTCATCTCTACGTATAGCCCATTTGATTTTTTAGATTTTTGAACAATCCTTTAACCTCCAAAGAGTTTAATACTGCACCGTCTTTTAGATCCAACCGATAGAGAAGGATGTCCTCAGAAACGTTTTCCTCTTATCCAAGTCCCTATTATCAATAGATATCAAATCATTCTGAATGGAAATTCTTATGCGTATGAAGATGAAACTTTTTTTATCTTTAACCCATAAACTAATAATAGACCTTAAGGTCTTGCATTTCTTCTGAACCTAACCATAAGCATTGTAATCAAGAATGCGAAAAAGACAACCACGCATGCTCCCACCATCGAATCAAAACCCTCCATCCTTAACAAGATTGATAGAACCGAAACGTATTCGGACCAAAAATCAGACAAAAACTCCCTCAAAATAATATGAACTATGACGACAAGTGACGGTCAAGAACACAAAGCAGGTAAATAGACTGGATAAAGCGGAGATAATACCTTTCCGTAACAAGAAGCGGATCTAATTTAACGACATTTTAGAGGCTGAGGGATGCGACCCAGTAAACTATTACCCTTAAGCCAACTTGACATCCACAAGACCAAAGACACAATAAACCGATCAAAACAACCTTCGTTGCACTAGAACATTGAAAGACGAACCAAGTCTTTCATCCATAGTCCGAACGTCATTAAAGTCACCCATTATAATAGCTTCGCCGTTCCATCTCCGTACAAGATTAGATAAAAAATCCCATACTCACATGATGAATATGAGAATTTTGTAACTGGATTTAGCAATATTAATATCAATAAAACCCGCTTTTAGAAAATGTCACATTCTTGGATTAATCATCATAATCAATGTTTTGAAAACTGGTCGAGTCACCGGGTTACCGGTTCAACCGGTTTGACTGCCGGGTCAACCCGGTTTTAAAAAAAAATGATAATATTTGCAATAAAAAAAAATTATATATATAAATTATGAATATACCTTATATTTAGCCTAAAAACGATTTACTACCAAATATAACATGTAACGAATAAAATTACGTCGCAAATATATATAAAAAACTTACTTTATTTATAAAAAAATAAAAAAACCAAAACCCGGCCGGGTCAAACCGGGTTTCGAAAATATGAAACCCGGTTTAATTTGACTCGTTTTTTGACCGGAACCGGTTCAACCGGTTGACCCGGCCGGGTCGAACCGGGTTTCAAAACATTGATCATAATATAATAGGCATGTGAATCCCGTTCGGCTAGAATAATTGATTTATATATGATACATTAATATTTGTATGACTTTGCTGCAACCTGTTTAGCTAGCTAGCTAGCTTCTTGATAGGTTTCTCATGAATTGCCGCTTCAAGAGATCAAATAGAAATTGTACTCCTAGGGCATTAACCAACGTTGATGACAATCTTTATGGCTGTAAATAAAAAGTATATCAATGAATGTTGTGATGGAATTAGGAATACAAATGAGCGGGTGCATAGTTTTTTAAGCTAGAGAATAAGAGAAAATAATTGGAAAAAATGTGATTTTAATTGAAATGAGTAAGTTTGATAGAGGATAAGTTTATTTGTCACTTACTAATCAACTAAGCAAGTATTAGTTGCATAATTCTTTTGGACCGGATTCATTTACGAAAGATTTGTAATTTTTACGAAAATTTGATAATTTATATGAAAATTGAATTAAAATTTTATGTCAATTTACACTCAGTATTTGCAGCTATATATATTTTACCATACATTTTGATAAAACAAAAAACCATAGCTTGCAAGTTGCAACTACAATATTATTTCTCTAGCCCCTCTATATATATGGCCACAAGCCACTTACGAAAACCAATATTATTTCTTTCTTTTAGCTGCATGCAGGTCAAACACATACTATCAAAAGAAAACGTAAACGCCAATATTTTATAAGCTCAACAAAGGTGCGTGTGCGTGTATTAGATTTAAACAAGTAATATTTATGTTAAAAGGTAGCATTAGTGTATAACATCATTTACTAGCCCTTGTGGCCACGAAGGTTCTCCTGCGCCGATTCCAGGCTATCCAAAAGAGTAGTCGCTCTTTAACAGATCGATCGAAACGGTTGAACAAAATGTATATACTTTTGAGATACCAGTTGTTATTTGGTTAACTTGAATGCATATATGTGCGTGTAAAGTGATACGGAGTAGTGAAATAAGTAAGGTTAAGTTCTAGGACTTTTCATATAGAATTTTTATCTGCATGTTCAATCTTTAGAACTCAATACATACTAATAAATATAACAACTTTTCATTTGCATGTTCAGTGGTTGGAATATGGTTATGCATACATGAAGGTCATGATTTCAGGAAAAAAAATCTTTCTTATGCAAAAAATACTTAGTCAAATAGAGACTCGAAACATTAGTACATATGATGCCATAATCTATCTAGCCAAGCATGATGCTTATTTTACTGGATGCAACAGTTAGAACGGTAATATCGTTAAATATTGGGAGTTTTGCAAGTAAAAAGTACTAATGGAGGAAGACACCAAAGTAAACATGGTAAGGAGTATTGGTAGAAGTTTAAGTAAGGCAGCTGGGAGTTTTGGAATAGAAGACGTGTTCTCTATTAGTGGTGGCGGACGGAGCAGCCACCACTCTGTGGAAGACGAAGAGGCCTTGAGATGGGCTGCTTTGGAGAAACTACCAACCTATAACCGAATACGAACAACCATTTTTAAGTCTTATAATATAAACCAAACACCATCAGATAAGTTGTTGTTGGATGTCCGAGAACTCGATGAAAAAGCTCAGCAAGACTTCATTGATAAGACATTTATGGATGCCGAACAAGACATTGGAAGGTTCTTGAAAAAGTTCAGAGATCGTGTTGATAAGTAAGTCTTGGAAGTTAACTCAGTTATACAAAGTTAGTTAATTAACTTTAATTTGCATTAAGTTACGGAACATCATATATAATCTGTTTTTTGTTTCTTTTTACTTTTTTTTAAGGGTTGGCATCAATCTTCCAACTGTAGAAGTTAGGTTTCAAGATTTGACGATAGAAGCAGACTGCTATATTGGCAATAGAGCACTTCCATCGCTACCAAATGCTGCCCGAAACTCTATTGAATCACTTTTGGGTTCTATTGGAATCAACTTTTCTAAAAAAACTAGACTTACCATTCTTAAAGATGCATCCGGGATCATCAACCCATCAAGGTACTTACACAATATGCACTACACATATTTATTCTCAATAAAGGATTGCACTGTTCATAACATTGGATTTGTAATGTTATAGAATGGCACTTCTGTTGGGTCCACCATCTTCTGGAAAGACAACTCTTTTGTTGGCTTTGGCGGGGAAGCTCGACCCCAGCTTAAAGGTTAGTATAAACCTTCAACATAAGCATGATGTATGAGTAATGAGTTTTGTATGAAGTGTAAAACTGATATTAAGTATGAGTTACAGTCAACGAACCAAAGTAACAAACACTCATACACATGAACTAAACAGGTTGAAGGAGAGATAACTTACAACGGTCATAAGCTAAATGAGTTTGTACCTCGAAGGACATCGGCCTACATCAGCCAGAATGATGTTCATGTTGGAGAAATGACGGTAAAGGAAACCCTAGATTTCTCAGCAAGATGCCAAGGAGTTGGATCGCGATTAGGTTATGTTTTTTCAATAATATTTCACGGTATCTTTAAATCTCTTGATACGAAATATCACTATGATATGTAACTAAATAATCAATTACAGAAATGCTAAAGGAGCTTGCACAAAGAGAGAAGCAAGCAGGGATTTTTCCAGAAGCTGAAGTCGACCTTTTTATGAAGGCAACTGCCGTAGAAGGAGATGCCAGCGGTTTGATTACTTATTACACTCTTAAAGTAAGATATCAAGTTTTTCTTACACCAATAAACTATTGCCATTTTAGTTTATGAATTAGGTCTCCTAATCATTTCACAACAATAAATATCCGTATGTTTGATATATGAAAATAGATATTGGGGTTGGATATTTGTCGTGACACTATTGTTGGTGATGCAATGAAACGAGGGATCTCTGGTGGACAAAAGAAGAGAGTTACTACAGGTGAAGTGACCATTTCATATCACTCTCGAACATAAACTCTCACGTGCTTAACCAATTGTTTATTTGTTACGTAGTACTTTTTAAGAGTGATTTTTTTTCCTTCTTATGTTGTCCACAGGCGAAATGCTTGTTGGGCCAGCAAAAACCTTGTTTATGGATGAGATATCAACAGGTCTAGACAGCTCTACTACATTTCAGATAGTAAAGTGCTTGCAACAAATTGTACACCACACTGAGTCAACAATCTTAATGTCCCTACTACAGCCTGCTCCAGAGACTTTTGATCTTTTTGATGACATAATACTTCTATCAGAAGGCCAGATTGTGTATCAAGGACCACGAGAGAATGTTCTTGAGTTCTTCGATGGTTGTGGATTCAAGTGTCCTGAAAGAAAGGGCACCGCTGACTTCATGCAAGAGGTACACATCATAATAAAGTTAATGAAATCAAGGCTTACAAGTTTGCCAACATTTCTGAACTTTCATGACAGGTTACCTCTCGAAAGGATCAAGAGCAATATTGGGCAGATAGAAGCAAACCATATAGATATATCCCAGTCAATGAATTCGTTCAAAAATTCAAGCAATTCCATGTGGGTGAGAAGCTAAAGAATGAACTTTCTGTCCCTTATGACAAAGACCAAAGCCACAAAGCGGCTCTAGTCTTTGAGAAATACTTGGTCTCCAAAATGGATTTGCTCAAGACCTCGTGGAATAAGGAATGGCTACTGATGAAGAGAAACAGCTTCATTTACATTTTCAAGAGTGTGCAGCTCATCATATTGGCTTTTATTGGGATGACTTTGTTTTTTAGGACTAAAATGCCCAGGAGGAATGTAGAAGATGGTTCAATATATGTAGGAGCACTTTTGTTCAGCATGCTTATAAACTTTTTTAACGGTCTAGCTGAAATTTCCCTCACCATAATAAGGCTTCCTGTGGTTTTCAAGCAAAGAGACCTTCTGTTCCACCCAGCATGGGCTTACACACTTCCAACGTTCTTGCTTCATTTGCCAATATGTTTGTTCGAAAGTACTATTTGGATGTCCGTACTTTATTATGGTGCCGGCCTTGCCCCTGAAGCTAGCAGGTTATAGATTGCTATTATTGTTGGGTACAACTTAATTTTTCAGACTGTTAATAACAAAAAGATGCATCTTACTATGTTATCCAGGTTCTTCAAGCACTTTCTGCTAGTTTTTTTGATCCAGAATATGGCAGGAGGACTTTTTAGGCTTATAGCTGGCCTGTGTAGGACTATGAACATTGCTAACACAGGTGGAACACTTGTACTTCTACTCGTATTTTTTCTTGGCGGTTTTACCATTCCAAAGACTAAAATTCCTGATTGGTGGGAGTGGGGTTATTGGATATCACCGTTGTCATATGGCCTTAGAGCCTTTGCAGTAAATGAGTTTCTTGCGCCGAGGTGGATGAACAAAATGGTAACTTATTAGTTCTAAACTCAAAAGCTAAAAATTATAGTAAATTAATTAACAAATGATAAGAATACTATATATTGTTTTCACGTTCACAGAGTTCGGTTAGTGAAACTAGATTGGGCATAGCAATACTTGAGAGCCTGAATATTCCAACCCAATCAAGTTGGTTCTGGATTGGTGCTGCCTCTCTTCTCGGTTTTGCAGTTCTATTCAACATCTTCTTCACTTTTTCTCTCATGTATCTAGATCGTAAGTTTCCAGGCTCTCACCTAAGAGCGTCATTGACTTAATTTCCTGCTATTTTTTGCGATATTCAACCTTCCTAACTCTCCGATTAAATTATCAGCCTTTGGAAAACCACAAGCTAATATCTCAAATGAAGGAACCTCAGCGATGGAAGCACAACAAGCTACCAACCAAGAACCAAGACTTGGAACAACTTCATCTAAGCGAGGCACAATTCCTTATATAATCCTTTTGTATTATTGACAAAAATACTTTGATTTAGAAAAAAATGTTCCAAAAGCTCAACATTTGGAACACTTGCCCACATATATTAATTCCTCCTAACGCGTGATATGACTTTTTGCTAGGTAATACAGACAAACAGCTTGGAAGAAATCGATCAGGTTCAAATGGTGCAAAGAAAGGAATGATTCTTCCGTTTACTCCACTTGCCATGTCATTCGATAGCATGAACTATTTTGTTGACATGCCTCAAGTATATTCCCTTATTTAAACTAGAGCTTGCTATATTTGCACAATATATATGCATGTTTCATCAAGAAATTCAAATTTTATAACCTTACACAGGAAATGAGAGAACAAGGAGTGACAGATAATAGATTGCAGTTACTATGTGAAGTAACAGGTGCTTTTAGGCCTGGGGTCTTAACTGCATTGATGGGAGTCAGTGGAGCTGGAAAAACTACATTGATGGATGTTTTATCAGGACGAAAGACAGGTGGTTATATTGAAGGAGATATAAGAATATCGGGATTCCCAAAGAAACAAGAAACGTTTGCAAGAATTTCGGGATATTGTGAGCAAACTGATATCCACTCTCCCCAGATCACAGTCCATGAATCGTTGATTTACTCTGCTTTCCTTCGACTCCCAAAAGAAGTTGGAAATGACGAGAAGATGGTAAATAGGAAATGATCAAACAATCAATGTTTTTTCTAACAGATTGCTAAGAAAATATAAAATGCTAAATTCTTATTGTTTATCATCTTCCAGATTTTTGTACGTGATGTAATGGAGCTAGTTGAGCTAGAAAATCTTAAGGACGCAATTGTAGGACTCCCAGGAGTTAGTGGTTTGTCAACAGAGCAACGGAAGAGGCTAACCATTGCTGTAGAGCTAGTTTCCAATCCTTCAATCATTTTCATGGATGAACCAACTTCTGGGCTCGATGCAAGAGCAGCAGCCATTGTCATGAGGGCTGTTAGAAACACTGTCGACACTGGTAGAACTGTCGTTTGCACAATTCATCAGCCTAGCATTGATATCTTTGAGTCCTTTGATGAGTTATTGCTGATGAAAAGAGGAGGGAAAGTGATCTATGCAGGACCTCTCGGCAGAAATTCTAGAAACATTGTGAACTATTTTGAGGTACTTCGTTGGATATTCTACGATCTAATAAATTAGAAATATTTTAATTAATGTACATATTAGATCAATAATAAATCCATCTATTTTACACTCAGGAAATTTCCGGGGTTCCGAAAATGCCAGAAAAATACAATCCAGCAACATGGATGTTGGAAGTCAGTTCAAGTGCCGCAGAGATCCGGCTTGGTGTCGATTTTGCCGAGAAGTTCCAACTATCAGACTTGCATCAGTAAGTTTTCATCTTCTTGATTATAAACTGTAATAACCCACAATCATTTACTTTTGTAATAAATGTCTATGGGCAACAGAAGGAACAAGGCTTTAGTGACGGAGTTGAGGACACCACCTCCCGGAGCGACAGATCTTTATTTTGGAACACAATATTCACAGTCTTCATGGGGACAATTCAAGTCTTGTATATGGAAAATGTGGTGGAGTTACTGGAGAAATCCTGACTATAACCTTGTTCGCAACATCTTCACCTTCATTACAGCACTCGTGGTTGGGACACTGTTTTGGAAGATTGGCGATAAAAGGTCATTCTCAAAATCAAGAACATAACATCAACTAGACATATTATATATAGAACCCTTTTTTGATATCATAAAAATTTTCCAGGGAGAGCAGCAGCAATTTGACCACAATTATAGGGGCCATGTATGCTGGGGTATTTTTTGTTGGTATGAACAATTGCCAGACAGTGCAACCTGTAATCGCCACAGAAAGAGCAGTCTTCTACCGAGAAAGAGCGGCTGGGATGTATTCGGCAGTACCGTATGCCTTGGCACAGGTAACATTTTTTATGCATTCTTTTCACATTAATAGCATAATTAGTTTCTTTGTGTTTTCTGCTTACCGTTGGAGATTCATTCAGGTGTTAGTAGAGATACCATACGTACTTGTGGAAACAACGTATTACACTTTGATAGTGTATTCCATGGTGTCATTCGAATGGAAAGCAGCCAAATTTTTTTGGTTCTTTTACATCAACTTCTTCTCATTCCTTTATTTTACATACTACGGAATGATGACTGTTTCCATCACACCAAACGAACAACTAGCAGCGATTTTAGCAGCTGCATTCTACGCAATATTTAACTTCTTTTCAGGGTTTTTCATCCCTAGACCTGTAAGTCATTGTCGACGCTAATGCATTAATGTTTTTTTTATATCATAGAGTTAACACATTTCTATATATCAGAGAATCCCTAAGTGGTGGGTGTGGTACTACTGGATCTGTCCGATAGCATGGACTACATATGGGTTCATCGTTTCCCAGTACCATGATGTCGATAACGCGATAACAGTGCCTGGGATGTCATATGAACCGGCCATGAATTCGTATATCCAACATTACTATGGTTATAAACTAGATTTCATGGGTCCAGTTGCTGCAGTTCTAGTTGGATTTTGCGTATTGTTTGCTTCCATCTATGCCTTCTGCTTGAGGACACTCAACTTCCAAGTTAAATAAACCACATCACAATATTGTTCCAAGTATGTTTATATGCTTTTTTATTCACTAGTTGGTTACCCGCGCATAGCGGCGGCAATAAAATTTTTACTAACTCAACTCTTTACGCAATTTCCTACCCGCTTAGTAATTTCATTTCACAACACTTTGAATGTATGTGTTCGTTATATGTGTTCGTTTGGGTTTCCCGTAGGTTTCCCACAATAATATATTAACATCATCATTCTCGCATGTAAAAAGACAACACTCTCTCTGAAAATATATAGTTTTAACGTATCAAGTTCATATTTAATTAAGTTTAAAGTTGTAAAAAATACAAATCAACATAAAATAAACCCGCTAAAAATGTAAAAAACAAAAAATTATAAAAATATATCAAAATGGATGTTGAATGAAAGAGCATAAAATTTTAAAAAATATGGTGAAATTAAATCATAATAAAATTAAATTGATAAAAAGATATTTCAATTTGAAAATAAAGGTGAATTTTTAATCAAAAGGTGACACATGTCACTTTATGATGTGATTCTCAAAAATGAGATGGATGGTCAAGATTGCACCTCCTTATCTTAATTTTTAATGAGTCCCACATTATAAATGCTTTATATAGTAGTATAGATATAGAAGTATAGAAGTATAGATTATGTTCGACTTTAAACTTAGTATTATTTTAGATCGTCTAAAAATAATGTCCCTGGCTTTTTATTAAAGGAGATATTGTTGATTGTAATTTGACTAATTTCATGTATTTGAATATTTATATATCTGTGTCTCAAGCAATAATCGACCCGGTTGAGTTACTGGGTTACCAGTCCAACCGGTTCCACCACTGGGTCAACCCGATTTAAAAAAAATAAATAATAATATTTGCAATAATACAACAAAAATATACGTATAAATTATGAATATTCCATATAATGTGCCTAAAACCCATTTACTAACAAATATAACATGCAAAAATAAAATTACGTCGCAAATATATATAATTAACTTACATTATTTGTAAAAAAAGATGAAAAATCCAAAACCCGGCCGGGTCTCGAGAACCGGGGTTGACCCGGGTCACCTCAAACCCGGCGGGTCTAACCGGGTTTCGAAAATATAAAACCCAGTTCAGCTTGACCCGTTTTTTCGACCGGAACCGGTTCAACAGACCGAATCGAACCGAGTTTCAAAACATTGGTCTCAAGTGTGCTGCTTCTTTTTCCTTCATAAAAGCATGTATCATTTTGACACTTAAGCACTGGTTTTTTTAGAAACGGCGATTTTATAAAACACTAGCAACAAGCAAGAACGAACAATTACAAGACATTGAATAGGGTGTTACAGGGGTACGTTATTAAACCAATCTATCTAACTATAAGAAATATTTTTGCGTACTTCTACTTACTAATTTCGATAAATGGCAAAAAAAATTAACCTTTATGTTGTACCGTAAATAGAGGTAAAAACAGTCATTATGTATTTTGTAACTACCATAACGGTACGTGTTTATTGAGCTAAAAAAAGGACATATGGTTGTGAAAGTGCCCATTAAAGGCCGTTAGTTATTTTCTTAAGTTGCATACGTGTTATAACAAAAGTAACTAATGTACACAACATGTAATCTATTGCTTGGTATATTATCTATAGTGTCAAGTAATGAAATAATCATTAAAATGTGATTGTCAATATAATGAAATTGAGAAGTTTTTTTTTGTAGTCCTTAATTTTGGGCCACAAATTATTTTCATTGATGCTTTCTATTTTTTTTTAATTAGTTGAACGATAGATTTTAATAAAAAATTATAAATAATACTTTTTATTATTATTTTATTATAAATTATATAATTAAAAAATATAATTTATCTCTCTTAATCATATCTCAAATCTAAATTTTATTTTAAATTCAAATCCGAATTCAATGTAAACAAAACGAGCCCTTACTAATTTAATACTCACTTTAAAAGCTATCTTGACCGGTCAAGAATGGCGAAAGGCGATGTAACACACAATTTAGCTTTGGTAGTCACAAAGTTTACATTTATGGTGTGATCAGTTATTAGTCTCTGGTGTATGTTTTGATAAAAGAGATGACCATATATTTGCTGGATTTTAATTGATCAAATGGGCTTTCTTTAAATTACACTCTCACAAGAAAATGAATGTAGGGGTGAGAAAAAAACCGAAATAACCGAAATAACCGAAAACCGAAACCGAACCGAAAACAACCGAACCGAACTAATAACCGAACCGAATTTGCCAAAACCGAACCGAACCGAACTACGAATTCGGTTCTCGGGTTGGATATGGGTTTGACAGTCTAAACCGAAAACCGAACCGAAAACCGAATTTATATAAATATATATATTTTTTATATATTTATATATATAAAAAGATCATTAAAATTTTATATATAAAAAATTAATATTTATATTTATATATATATATTTATATATAAAAAGATCAATAAAATTTTATCCTAATATTGAAAAACACAATTTATGTTTGAAATAATTTTTTTGGCTAAATATATTTGTATATTTTTCTTTTTTTTAATAAATTGTGTAATTCGGGTAAACCCGAAAACCGAACCGAACTAGGATTCAACCGAACCGAACCGAAAACCGAATTTGAATTCGGTTTGGGTCAGTATATGGGTTGACCTTAAAAAAAACTTTTAACCGAACTAACCGAACCGAACAAACCGAATAACCCGATAACCGAACCGATCAACACCCCTATGCAAGCTGCCACTAGAGAAAATGCAATAAAGACATGTGCCAAGTTGGATGTTGAGGATATAAGAATGAATCGTATTTCAGTTTCAGCACTTAATTTGTGTTTCACGAAAGCCTAATCCTGCCATATTTAAAATAAACTACTATGGTATCCGCGAAAAACAACGACAATACTAAATATGCATTTTATTGTCATATATTGATGTTTAACCGGTATGTAATGATAGTCGGTATTTAACGATTTGATAGTTCTAAAAGAGTAAATGTGTATTTATATTTCTGTAAAATATAAATATCCATAAGGGTTTTGCTAACAAATATTCACTGGGCAGAGCTTAGTGTTTAATTAATAAACACAAACTTTTCTAATTAACATAAAAATACATTAAATTTGGGTTCATTCAAGTGAAAATCATGTTCAAATACAGTAATTTATAGGTTTATTTAATGTGTATTTAATGCATTTTTTGTTAATTTAGAAAGTTTGTGTTTGTTAATTACACACTAACCTCTGCCCAATGGGCATTGGTTAGCAAAACTCTACCCATAATTATATTAATTTGAACTTAGTAAAAATTGAGTGTTTATAATTATAAGTTTGTAGGAAAACGTAAGGCATAATTTTAAAATTTTCATAACCATTAACAAAAAACATGCATAGGAAGTAACAAAACCTTACAACAATTTTTCACGAGCCAGCGATCCATACACGTTTTATGACTAATCAAATTAAACACAAATAAAGAAAAAGGATTAGAGAGCATTCTTCCTCAATCTTTCATTCAATCAAAAAAAAACCTAATCTTCAAAAACCCTAATCAATTTTCCTCCCTTCAACCCCTCCCTATCTTTTTCTTCGATCTTTCATTCAATCAAAAAAAAACCCTAATCTTCAAAAACCCTAATCAATTTTCTTCTTCATGGGAAAGTAATTCGTCAATACGGATCAAAATGGTTGGACATGGATAACTCGGAATAAGAAATCAAAACCAATTGGAAATCCTTATCATAAGGATTTGGAGAACATTGCAACATCATTTTATGTCACCAATATGCCTCCGGCATTAACATCAAAAGGATTATGGAACGTGTGTGATTCTCATGGTCGTTTGGTTGACGCTTTCATCGCTAATAAATTATCTAAAGGAGGTAAACGCTTTGGTTTTATTAAATTCCTTGGTGTTAAGGATGCAAATTCTATTGTGAATTCTATGTCGAATATATGGATTGGTAGTTTTCATCTTTACATCACCTTAGCTTTAAACCAACATCCCAACACAAAAACCCTAGCACCAAAATATACTCAATCCCAACCAAAACCTACCAACGCTTTCACTACCGCCAATAACCATAACGCCTTCCCATCTCTTAACAACATCGCCACAAATAATAAACCTCCAGAAATCAAAACACACCAACCAAAACCCTCATACTCCTCGACCCTCAAATATGTTCCCATATCAACCTCCAACGAAACAAAACCCATCCAAAAACGCACCATCACACTCACGGAACAAGAAACCATTAATGTGGAAAACACGGATACAATCCTACTTGTGAAATTGAAAGACATCGATTCCATGGAAAACATGTATGTCATTTGTAGGAATGAAGGCTTCTTAGATCTTAATATTCATCATGTTGGCGGATACTGGATTTGGATACAATTTCCCTCATCTATGTCTTGCTCTAAATTCCAAGAGAATGAAAGTCTTAAAAGGTTGTATTCGATTAAAAGGGCTCCCATGCCTAATTTTAAAATTGACGAACGAATTCTTTGGATTGAGGTGAGTGGTTTACCTTTATGTGCTTGGGGCTCAATGGCTTACAAAAAGATTGCAAGTAGCTTTGGGAAATTCTTGTTCTTTGAGAAGGAAGAATCCACAGCATTGAGTTCGGGTAGACTTTGCATATCTACCAAATCACATCAACTCATCTCGGAAACTGTTCAAGTCGACATCAAGAATGAGTCTTTTGAGGTTTCGGTCCAAGAAATTGGATCATGGAGTACAAAAATAAAAGATGACTACAATGACATTTCCTCCAACCACGA
>BQNB010084166.1:2820-27304 GCA_026074375.1 Tanacetum coccineum
TCTTATTCTACCCAGCAGGAAAGTCAAAATTGTGACAAAACACTTATTTTATTTTTGAAAATTTTTAAATTTTTTGAAATTTTGATGGTGTTTCTACGTAAATCCTAAGCCGTTTATGAAGTATGCTTAAAGATAAACGTTAGTCGATAAGATTAGGATATCGGGATTCCCAAATGAAGCTGAGGATTGTGAAGCTCTTGTGATCGAAGGACAAATAGCACGAGAGGCTTCAAAAATCCGGGACATCCTGGACAATACAGCACAAAACACAACACATGGAAAAGGAAAGAGGCAAGCCTCCTCACAACAACTAAACACTTATTCATAAACTAGCATACTACTACTACTGATAAACTAGGATAAGCATGGGGTGCCTCCCACGAAGCGCTTGTTTAGGGTCACTAAGCTTGACCCAATTCCCTGAATTCAGTTGTCCTTAGGGAATGTTTGGAGGTCAGGGATATCCATAGCAGGGATATCACCTCCAAAGTAGTGCTTGAGACGATGACCATTTACTTTGAAGTTTGGCCCGGAGTTCTGAGATAACTCAACGGTGCCATACGGAAAGACTTGAACAATGGTAAATGGTCCTGAAACAACGGGATTCTAGCTTGCGGAGAGAAAATTTTCAATCTTGAGTTTAAAGAGGTGGACTTGTTTCACCGACGTTGAAAACGCGGGTTTTTGATCTTTGCGTCATGATTCCTCTTAGTTTTATTTTGTAGATACAAAGAATTTTCATAGCTTGATCACGCAGTCTCACTTATTCTTGTGTTGAACTTTGGGTTGGATCACTCCGCCTGTTTTGAGATTCAATGTTTGCATCTTTTAGGGCCCAGTTAGCTTTGTTTTTTTTACTTCAACTCAATCGGCTGATTGGACATGCCTTTCCCATATCAAGCTTGTACGGAGTTGCACCCGATGGTGTTTTGTACGCTGTTTCGGAAGGCCCAAAGAGCGTCATCCAGTTTGTCTGACCAAGAGGCACGATTTTTCGCCACTGTCCTTTCAAGAATTCTTTTTAAACCGATTCGTACTTAACCTGCCCCCTGGTCTCGGGGTGATACGCGGTGGAGGACGATGAGTGTCTCCATTATTATAAGCATGACTTTGCAAATTGGTAATTGGCAAAAAATGTGATTCCACGATCCTGATGATGGGCAACGGGAGCACAAATCTGGCAAAGAGAGATTTAAGAAATTTGCAAACTACTCGGGCGTCGTTGGTGGGGGAGCGCCTTTCGCTTCAACCCATTTTGACAGATAGTCGACAGCCACAAGTATGTATTTGTTGCCTTTAGAAGATGGGAATGGTCCCATGAAGTCGATGAACCCAATCGTCATAAAGAATCAATAAACATTGGATGGCAATTTTGAGGCATATCATCCCTTTGGGAAATTTTTCCTTTTCGGTTGGCACGAAGTCACAATTTCTTTTAACCAACTGTGTGCTCGCTCTATATATTGAAAGGCCAAAGAATCCGGCATCAAAGACCTTTTTGGCGGTGAGATTTGCACCATGATGTCCCTCGGTGGGTCCATTGTGGCAAGCTTCGAGAATGTCGAGAGCTTCTTTTCCGTGCACACACCGCCGGATCATTTGATCCGCACGGATTTTGAACAAGAAGGGGTCATCCCAGAAGTAGTGTTTTGACATCTTTGAAAACTTGTTTTTCTGTTGGGATGACATTCCCTTGACAATGAAATTCCCCGCATGGTAGTTTGCGAAATCTGCAAACCATGGGGTACTATCAGCACGAAGAGCAACCGATCCAAGAGTTTCGAGAGGAAATGTTTTAGTGATTTCCTTGTTCTCGAGTTTATCTTGATGAGGGTTCTCAAGTCTGGAAAGATGATCGGCGGCCAGATTCTCTACTCCTTTTTTGTCTCGGATGACAACATCAAATTCTTGGAGCAAAAGGATCCACAGCATCAGTTTGGTTAGCATCTTTCTTAGCGAGAGATAACTTTATAGCAGACATGGTCGGTATACACTATGCTTTTAGACAAAACAAGATACGACCGAAATTTTTCAAAAGCATACACTACGGCAAGCAATTCTTTTTCGGTCGTAGTGTAGTGTGCTTGAGCTTCAGTCATGGTTTTGCTGGCATAGTGAATTGGTTGGAAATGCTTGTTCTTTCGTTGCCCTAGGACTGCCCCAATTGCAAAGTCACTTGCATCACACATTAGTTCGAAGGGCAAGTCCCAGTCGGGAGCAATCAAAATCGGGGCCTCGGTCAATTTTCTTTTAAGTGTATTAACGTATTCGGGACACACCCCGGGGGGGGGGTTACACTCTTTCGGAAGAAAAATTGGAGTCTCTTTTTCAGCAAATGAGTCATTGGGCGGGCTATTTTTGAGAAGTCTTGTATGAATCGTCGGTAAAAACCGGCATGCCCAAGAAAACTTCGGACACCTTTCACAGTAGTTGGGTGAGGGAGCTTAGTGATAACACCAACTTTAGCTCGATCGAACCTCATTTCCCGTTTGGAGATTTTATGTCCAAGAACCAATGCCTTCTTTTACCTGAAATGTTTTCTCCCAGTTGAGGACCAATTTGGAATTGTCTTTCACACCGTTTCAACATTTTGTCCCAAATGGGTTCAGGCATGTAGAGAAAGAATCCCCGAAGACTGAAAAGTCATCCAATAAATATTCCATCGTTTATTCGATATACGTAGAAGATTCCATCATACATCGTTGGAACGTGCCGGGTGCACGTGCATAGCCCAAAAGGCATGCGACGATAGGCAAATGTTCCGTATGGGCAAGTAAAGGTTGTCTTTTCTTGGTCCTTCGGGTCTATGGGAATCTGGAAATAACCCGAAAAGCCATATCGAAGGTTACAATAAAATTGGTTTCCAGATAGTCTTACTCCTCCCTCCCTCTCGAGCATTTGATCCTGAAGGGGAAGTGGGAAAGTGGTCCTTTCGGGTAGCCTCATTAACTTTCTGTAGTCGATGCAAACTCTCCACCCTGTGACAAATCCGAGTTGGTTTAAGATAATTTTTCATCATCTCACGACGGTCATGCCACATATTCGGTACCACAGTGCACTCCCGGGCTTACCCATGAACTGTCAGAGATCGGATAAATCAATCCGGCGTCAAGAAGTTTTTCAACTTCTTTCTTGATGACGTCGTGGATTTTTGGATTTACCCGCCTTTGATGCTGAACCGTCGGTTCGTAGTCCTCTTCCATGAGAATTTTGTGGGTACAAAACTCTGGGTTGATACCCTTGATATCAGAAAGTTTCCAAGCGATGGCTCGCTTGTGGGACTTAAGAACCTCGATTAGAGCTGCCTTTTCCTCATTCTTCAAGTCTTTTGCAATTATGACGGGCAACTTGTCGTCACCCTCCAAAAATGCATACTCCAAATGAGGTGGCAAGTCCTTGAGCTCAACCTCAGGGGGCTCATTAACTGAAGATTTTTCATGGTTTGCTTCACAAATTTTTTGATCTTTCGAGGGATCATAGTTAGGAATTAATTTCTTGGAGAGGTGGTGATGGTTCACTATTGAGAATTGCTTCGAGGAGAAGAATGTCCCCTTCAGGGTCATAATAAGTTGGATCAACTTCTGGTGAAGTTGGATCTCACTCTAAAGCAGAAAAGAGTCGGCTTCTTCGAGAAAGGAGAATAATCACTGTCCCCGAATGGAGTTAGAGTCGGAGAGGTGGTAGAGACGATTGGATCATAGAAAGGAGTGGGATTGCCACTCGAGATCACATCAGAGAAACCAAGAACTTCTTGAGAGTATTCTTCACAAGCCATATCAATGACGTCAATTCGGTTTGCCGTCATATGATCGTAATCAGCCGTGTATCTCGAAGTTTGGTCCAGATTGAATGTAATGGCCTCTCTGCCAACACGAAGGGTTATTTCACCTTCGTATACATCGATTAAGGTACGACCTTGTTTTCAGAAACTCCTCCCGAGAATTAAAGGAACTCGGGGGTCTGGCTCAAAATCGACGACTACGAAATCTGTAAGAATTTTAGACTTCCACCGTTACATAACGTCTTCAGTTGATACCGATTGGTTCCAGAGATTGACGGTCCGCTATATTCAGCGTCATGCAAGTTGGGGGTTAGTTCGGAAGAGAGAGAGTTTTCCAGAAGGAATATGGCATAAGGATTAATGCTTGCAACCAAGAGCGGGCCAAGGCGTTGCATGTATTGATCCCGGAAAATTCACATGGAATGAGAAATCGGCCAGGGTCTCCAAGTTTCTTTGGTAACTTGTTTAGGATGACTGCTGAGCAATTCTCATTCAACGGGGTTCTAGCCATTTCACTCAATTTTTCCTTGTTTCCGATTAAGGTTTTTAGAGTCGAGGCGAATTTTGGCATGAGCATCAAGGCATCCGTAAAGCTAATTTCGAAACTCAAATCTCTAAAGATTTCATAGAATTTCTCAATTTGGTCGTTAGCTTTCTCACGACGTCTTTCATCATTTCTTCTTGAAGGAAATGGAATTGATGCTTTTTGGTTAGGCCTTGAAGCACTAACTGGAGCATTTGCGGGCTCAGAGATTGATTCATGATAGACAACAGGGACAACCGGAGGTGGGACGTCTTCGGTGCTTCCGTTATTAGTAGGATGCATCGTGTCCTTTGTGACCTCGGGTTCACGTTCCATTACTTTAGGAGAAGAAGAAGTAATAGGAATCGTGGGTCCCTTGTAAGCTACACCACTTCGAGTGGTAATACCCTTTAAATCCTCTTTCGGGTTAGTAACGGTGTTACTAGGAAGAGTTCCCGAAGTAGAGGCGGTATTCATCTTGATGAAGTTACCTAGCATACTTTCAAGTCTTTGATTTGAAGTAGCCAAGTTGTTCAATTGATTTTGCATGTTTTGACCTTGAGTTTGCATGTTCCTCATCACAGCATCATTAGCTTTTACGTAGCTATGGAAATCTTCCTTTGATACACCTTGAATTTGAGGAGCTGGAGCTTGATAGGCGGGAGCTTGATAAGCAGGAGGTTGAACAACCTGAGGTCGATAGATTTGACCTTGATGAACCGGGGGTTGGTAAGCTGGAGCTTGATTGAAATTCCCTCGGTTTTGGTTGTAACGATTCTGATTGTTTCCTTGATTTTGCACATGATTGTTTTGAACGGGAGGAAAACCGGGTGGTCGAATTTGATTTGAAATCGGGGTTCGAGTAACCGGTGTTTTTGGTTGAAAGTTAGCTGCGGACTGCTTGAGAGACTTATTCTTGAATATTTACTCGATAAACTTTTGACCAGAAGTGGCTGGACAAGTTTTGGTAGGATTGAGCACCACCGCAAGTACACAACTTTCCTCAACAGCTTGAAGAGTGGGAGCGGGAGATTGATTTTTTTGTCAAGGAGTAAGCTTTCACATATCTTTTAACTCAGAACTTCGGAAAAGAGATTCCTGGGGGTGGTATAAGTGCTCGCACTTACTTTGGGCAACAAAGGTTTGTTGCGTGAATTTATAACTTGTGACTTGCTTCAATGATTCTTAGGCAATCACGGGGCCATTTTTTTCAAAAATTGCCCCGCGGCAGAATTTAACGAATCTTGTCGTTGGAGTTCAAGGCATTATAAAATGTATCTTGTTGTTGCAAACTCAGAAAATCCATGATGTGGACATGCCCGAAGAAGATCATTAAATCTATCCCATGCTTCATAAAATGTCTCATCAAATCTTTGTTGAAATCTCGTGATTTCATTTCGAAGATTTGTGGTTTTAGAAGGAGGGAAAAATTTGTTGATGAATTTTGAGACAAGATCATCCCATGTTTGAATCGATCGAGGGGGTTCTTTTTCAAGCCAAATCCGGGCTGCCCCCTCGAGGGAAAATGGGAAAAGCATAAGCTTTACCGACGTACTCGGGATGTTCGGAACTTTCATTGTGAAGTGATCTTGTTGAAATAACGGATGTGGGCATGAGGATCTTCTTTGTCATGTCCGAAGAATTGCTTGTTTTGAACGAGGTTAAGCAGACCGTGCTTAAGCTCAAAGTTGTCCGCGGTGATTTCGGGCACAACGATGGCATCCTCGTAACCCGCGGTGGGTGCTTCAAGCAACTGAGCCATAGTACGTTGATCATCCATTGGAGGTGGGGGAGGAGGAGGGTTTTCAAATGGTTCTTCAAGATTAAACGGTTCAACAACAGGAGGTGGGGCCTGGTGTTGTTGATTATGAAGATTGCGAGATGGGTTCGAGTGAGCATGCCCTAAAAAGGAAGTTTACACTAAAAAAAAATTTTTATGGTTTTTATTTTTATTTTCTTTCCGGTTTATCAAAAGTAAATTCCAATTTATGTTAATTAACGGACAACGATAAAGACAACTTAAACCTAATAGCGACAAGCTTCTCGGTAACTCTTCCGAAAACGAAAAACGCACAAAGGAGCGGAGGAATTGGAAAGCTGCGAAGCTACTTAAAAACTTTTTCCGTTAGGGACCGTAGTTCCTCCGGAACAACCCGCCTTATACCCCTCTTATAGTTTGTTTATCTTTTAAAAGGTGAACCGTACCTCGCTAGTGACACAAAAGGCAAGTTTTTAAATCTTTTGTTCGAATTGGGAACCAACAAGTTCACCGGAAGTTATTATGATAATACCTCGATTGAGAATATTATATTTTGGTATTTTACCAATTTGTGAATTTTATTGATAATTAAAGACAATGTTTTTATATTTTTGGTTTTTTTTTTAGTTTTTAAATGATAATTATACTAAAAAGAAAATGAAAATATTTTTGTACTTTTTGGTTTTTTTTTTATATGATAATATTCACAGCTTCAAACACAAATGATCAACAACAACGATAGTCGGTATCACAGCCTCCCCGGCAACGGCGCCAAAAATTGATTAGTTAATTTTTTTTTCTCAAACTAAATATATAATATAATAAAATATATATTATAAAATATATAATAGTCTAAAAAAACAACAACAATCAATAAAACCAGGAGCAGTATAGAATGTTCCCGGGTCGTTAATCCCCAACGAGGCTGTGCTGGAAAATCGATACAGTCGGAAGATTGGAGTTTGAATGAGAGAAATGATTTGAGAGTGTGGAAAGCTAAGTTAAACAATAACAAACAAAAACGATTAAGAAAAACCTAAAAATTCATATATATAGAATATCTTACTATATATATAACTATACACATAATACCACCTTATGATGTCAACATCGATTTGTGTGAACGACATTACTAAGTATGAGTGAGTTGTGATACGCTTATAACTACGTTGGCCACCATACTTATATTCGCATCCTTTCCCAGTCATACTCAATATTGAGCTCACACATTTCCATTACTAACATAACTAAAGCACCAAACCGCAAATACGCGAAAGCAAGCAAAAGCGAAACACCGCGCACATAGATCATATACGCAACTAAATGATGGATCATAGGTTATAGTCTAGGTCAACCCACCTAGTTCTCTATAACTGGTATGTGTTTAATTACACATACCTTTTACCTTTAAAAATAAGTTAAAATAACCAAAAACGGACTTAAAATGCCAAATATATGCTTGTTTTGCTAATTGTGTTGTGCAGGAACGGATATCTAAGAAAAAGACGAAAAACGAAGCCAAAACGACAAAACCGGGCTCGGAATGGAAAAGCAGGAAAAAGACAAAGTCCAGTCAAACCAAAAAGCCTGAAAAAGTCAACAGAAAGTCAACCCCGACAAGCCCGAAGCCAAAAGTCAAGAAAAACAAGTTAAGGGGCTAAAATTGCCAAATTGGCAATCTTGTTTTAAAAGAAGAAAACAAGAAAAAGAAGAGAAGGGTAAATTCTGCCAATTTGGCAAAGTTAAACCACAGGGGGTAAAACTGCCAATTGGCAGAATCTTATATAACCAAGGACTAACCTTGCAAAGAATGTTATAACTTTGAGGGGCCAAATGTGGCAACCCTCAAAGTTATTAACACTCCAAGGACGTGTGATGCAAACATCGTTATAACCTTGAGGGACCAATTTGGTCAAATCCCCAAACTTCACCCCTATGTTTCAAACTACTGTATATCTTCTTCGTTTCTTTCCCGCCAAAACCATACCCCACCTCTGTCACCTCGTTGACCTCCCACAATACTCCAAACCTTTCACAATCCTTAACCCCCCCCCCCACATGGCCTTTGCCATGTTGGCAATCCAAAAACCCACCAAATTCATCAAGGGTTAATATAGTTCGACTTGGGCACCAAGGTGAATGAAGGGCCATGATTTGTCTTTGCTTGCACTCTCACAACAAACACACTTCATTTGTGTGTCTACAAAGAAACACACCAGCAAGAAGACAAGAAGAAAAGTGCAAACCCTAGCTCGTTTTTTTTTCCTATTTAAGCATTGTAAGCCATGGAGGCAAAGGAGGGAGAGTTAGTTTTATTTTAAAGTGTAATTTTTCAGTTTTAGTTTTTAAAAGTGTAACTCCTTTAAGCTTTTATGTACTTGTGTTTTTTTTAATGAAAGTTAAGTTTTAAAGTTTCACATTGTTTTTCAAGTGCTTGTTTGATTTAAGCTAACTCTTAAGCTAAATTTAAGCTACCTGACAACCTGTTTTAAACTGAAATACAAATTTGAGAAATTCAAAAGATAAAAAAAAAGCTACTGTTGGATTAAGCAAGTGGATGAATGAGCAATATTGGAAGGCTCATTGGGTTTGCTTAGTTTAAGCTTATTCATAAGCTTTGGGTAGGTTTAGAGCTTCTTTAGGAATTCAAAAATCCTGTTTAAGCAAGGATTAAGGTACATTTTCTTTTTGAATTTTAGCTTATTGTTACTGTAGCAACAGCTTAATTGTGCTTATTCTTAGCTTATTCTTGTTTGTTTTACTTGCTTAGGTACTCTTCATGCTTATTAATGCTTATTTGACCTTTGTTTTAAATTTTGTGCATTAAACAGCCTTTTAAAGTTTTAAAATTCATTTTTAAAAATATTAAGGGGTGTTTGGGTTAAGTATGAAAACGGGTCAAAATGGTGTGTCATGGGTTGGGGTCATAGAGTTAACTTTAGCTTAAGTGTTTGAGCTTATTTGAGTTTATTTTTCCAAAGTTTTTTTAGTCAAAACCTGTTTTTCAAGTTTTTACAAGTATCTTTGAAACTGTTGGTTTAAAAAAAAAAGATACAATGGCTTATTTGGATAAGCCATTGTAAACTTGAGTTGTGGTTTAAAAAGTGGGTCATTTGTGTGTCTAAACCAGTTGTAAAAAAGTGCTTTGAGTCATTTGACTTTTTGAGTCAAAACTGCCAAAGATTTAAGTGTCATTTTTATAAAAGAAAAAGCCCTTTTTCAAGAACTAAAATCAGCATGTTTTCTTTGTTTTTAGAAGCTTAGATTTTGAGCATAAGCTCACCTTAAGCCCTTTTCAATCTGTCTTAGCTTAATTTTTAATTTTGAGCTTATTTGACAGCTTATTTTAAGCTGTCAAATTAGCTTCCCTTTGTTTAGCTTATTTCCCCTGGTGCTAAGGGGTCCTTTTTAAGCCATCTTTTCTAGCTTATTTGTGAACCTCAGCATGAGTTTTTGGCTTTTCTAAAAAGCTAATAAGCCCTTTGATAAGCCCCCTTGGTTTCAGACCTTAGGAAGCCATATTAGTTGCTTATTTTTAAGCCAAGTTTGTGTTCCTAAGCCCAAACCCATACCCAACAGTACTAACTCTCAAGTTAAGTACTGCTGTGGGTATTAAGCCACATCCTGGCTTATTGAGCTTATTTCAGTTGCTCATTTTTGTTCCTAGTAGTCTTAATGTTTGTGTGGTAAGTTGTATTTGCTTTTTGCCATTTGCCTTGCTTATTTGTTCACAAAAGCCTTTAAGATAAGCCACTTTGTTAAAACTTCAAAAATGAGTGTGTTTTTAGTGGTGTAGCTTCTCGGATCAGCCAAGGAAAGAAAGGAGAGAAAACAAAAGTTTTTGTGTGTTTTTTGGTGAAATGTATGTTTTTGAATCCAAATAAGACAAGATATGTACCAAGGGCAGACACACTTGCTAAATAAGTGCCTTGTGGTCTCCTTGGTGTCCTTTAGACGTTCATAGCATCCTAGGGGGCTCGGTCTCTTTCTTTTTGTGTCAGGATCACTTAAAAGCTCGTAAAACTCAACCGTAAAATGCTCCCCAAAGTTACTTAGCATTTTTAATCTTCCTACTTTCTGGAGTCACTAAATGAGGAACTAACCTAGCCAACTCATGAAACCTATCAGTATACGCAACATGGCCAGCCCCGAGCATGGCGTGATTCCACAATTCAGTTTCTAACTTTTGCATCTCATGACTAGGACAAAATTCTTCTATCATCATAAACTTAAAGTCATTCCATGATAGACAATACAACAACTTCTGGCTTAGCGTGCGGATCTTGAGAGTTCCAACCATGTTAAAGCCTTACCCACAAAATGAAACCAGTAGTGTATTTCACTTTTTGGGTCAATACTACAAACCACTCAAATCCTGCACAACGTCCATTTTCTCAATCCATCGAGTAGAACTACATAACACCTCCCTTACCATCATATTCCTGAAGTTACAAGCTAAGAACTCTTTATACTGAACTCCCTTACCATTATATTCCTTAGGGTTACAAGCTAAGAACTCCTTATATGAACAACCTACCCGGTTGCCATTTACTATCACATTCTTAACGTTTCCCTGAACGTTCTCATTAACCACATTACCATTTTGATTTCCAACATTTCCTTGGTTACCAACCTAAGCTAGCATGGCGGGTAAGAGGTTCTGCAATTGCTGGGCAATGATCGTCGAGAAGTCGGGTGCTCCTCCTACACCTCCATTGACTCCCTCTACATTCGCATTGACTCCCTCTATGCCCCCATTAGCGCCCAAACCCTGGTCATTTCCTTGACCATTCAACTCATCAACACGCTCATCATTACCTTCCCTAGATCTTCTACCCCTCCCACCTCTACCAACCCGCACCCGTTCCCCTCCTAATGATTCGACAGCAGGCCAGCCAACACTTCAGGTCCTCGTCCTTGGCGACATTATGTATACGAGGGAGAACATGGGCAACATTAGGTAGGCAGGAAGACTCGCATATATATAGAATATCTTACTATATATACAGATACACACATAATACCACCTTACGGTGTCAACATCGATTTGTGTGAACATCATTATCAAGTATGAGTGAGTTGTGATACGCTTATAACTACGTTGTCCACCGTACTTATATTTTCATCCTTTACCATTCATATCCAATATTGAGCCCACCCATTTCAATGACTGACATAACTAAGGCACCAAACCGCTAACACATAAAGGCACATAGAAGCGGAACACCGCACACATAGATCCTATACGCAACTAGATGACGGATCTTAGGTTATAGTCTAGGCCAACCCACCTAGTTCTCTATAACCTTGGCTCTGATTACCAATATGTCACACTCCGATAATGGCGAAAACTCGAGAATGCAACATAATGATCAATCATAACACAAGATACAAAATAGAGAAAACTACAATGCATAACTTCAAGTGCTATGAAGACCATCAACCTCGAACAACCTCGAGTGATGTCCCAAATCGCAACTAAAATACACAATCTCTTAAAATTATTAAAATGCCCTCACAGAGGTCCATAATCCAAACTTAATCTAAAACATCCAAATACTAAAGCCAAATAAACTAAACAAGCAAGACTTCACATGAAATTTCACTCGAGATACTTCTAAGTCTGCTATCACAATCACCAAACTATTCTTCTTTCATTTCACCTGAAAATGATACTCGAAAATGTAACACCCCCGAAATTTCAACAACGCAGCGGAATGGTAACATTGGGGTGCTACTTCAGGGCACAAAACACAAGTCAATTGCTATAAGACAGTGAATATATGTCAAACAACCTTAGCAGCATCCGCTAATCAATAACCAAATGTCACTTACGCACCAAAGGCTACAAGCCTGGAGCACTAAATTTAGGGCAGGACCACACACAAACTTGGGTAGGCATACTCATCCGCTCCAATAATGACACAAATACTGGGTAGGCGTACCCATCCGATCCAATAATCTCACAAACACTGGGTAGGCGTACCCATCCGATCCAAACAATCATGCAACACATAATATTCACATAGCAGTCATAAGGCATATCGTTGTCCCAAAAAACAAAACGCACATTTCCGCACAACGTTCAATTCAAAACATTTACAAAACACATTTATGAGTATCAGTTTCCCGCCAAACGGAAAAACAATAAAAAGTGGGGCTACGAGAACACACCTTAAGCAAGTCTTTAGCAACCAAATCTCAATCAGACAAACAAATGCAACGACGCCCGCACATGACCTAGTCCAATTAATGTCCCAATTTAATCATCCATTTCCAAAACAATCTTCACGTTTGATGCATAGAGTTTAGACGCGTTGTACAATTACTCATAACAATTTAGTGTTGTGATGGTTGACGACATAACCCTACAATCATATCAATCCCATTACTCAATAATACATACTTATACTATTTAAAGAAAATAGATAAGTAATTTACGTAAATAATTATAATTAAGAATTATAAATATATCTCGGTAAGTCTATTCGGTAACCTTATTCACCGTGAAAATAATCATATTAGAGTTGAAAATGAAACGTTTACTCATAATAAACACATTAGAGAACTTTGGAGAAAAATTACATTTTTCGTCTTTTAGTGAATTTTTTAAATAAATTAAATAATTAAATAATATTTTATTATTTAAAAACAAAAATAATGTTTTTAGGAAAATTTCTAAGTATAAACTTTTTTTAAATTAAGTACGAAATTTCGATCATGACCCATACGCTCAATATTTGAAAATAAAGGGACAAACCTTATTTTTTCTCCCAAGATACAACCCTATATATTCCAACACTTTTATTTCCATAAATTCGATCACTTTTTTTTTTCGACAAAAACTCCTAACTCCAAAAATCCTCAATCTTTAAAAAAACAAAATATAAAAAAAAAACGTATACCATAAAACGTAAATTTATTTTTTTTTTGTTATAATTTTTTTCTTTTCCTTATTGCTTATTTTTTTCCATCTTTTTTTTCCTTTTCTTTTTTTTTTTTTTTTTTTTTTTTTTTTTTTATTTTTTTTATTTTTAATAAATTATAACTTAAAAATAATAAAAAAATATATGTATTCTTTTCCCAAAATAATAGTTCAAACTACACGATCGTAAATACATTTTTTACTTTTAAAAGTGTAACATTTTCCGTATTTTCACCAGGTCTTTTAACACGCCATCCTATTTTAAATTACTAATTAAAATTATTTTTCTTTCCCCCCTCGTAAACGTCGGTAACATTTATAATAAAACTAGATAAAATACTCGTACGCCAAAAATTTAGAGCTTAAGCGAGATCAAAGTACAACACACCCGGCAATCAATCAAACAAATTAAAGTTAACATCACGCAAGGGTAAAATAATTATATTGAGGATAACTATAAAACTTAGTTCATTTTTTATATTTCTAATACTAAAAAAAATTAAAACAATAACGGTATACGTAAAGTAGATAATGTTTTCCGCATGCACGATATATTGTTATTGCGTTAAAACACCTCCCCCCCCACTAATCCCTATAAAACTCCCTGGCAACCACAAAAAAACTTTTCTCCTTTCCTTTTTTTCTTTTTCTGCGCTTCAAACAACTAACCATACCAAATCCCCACTTTTATCCCCCCTAACCATAAAATTAACTCAAACTCTAATCAACTACCTCGTTACAAACATATATATGGTCCCCGAAATTCTTTTTTTCATTGCATTAATACACAAGTAATAAAAAATCAAACTCATACACAAGAACTTCCTCATTTTGGTCTTATATTCGACCCATCACATCAATATTCTAAATAAAAAGACATCCCAAGACACCATACCAATATGGCAGAAGCAAAATGTGGCAACAGAAAAACCCCATAAAGTACACATTATGGCACACCATACCAATCATACCTTGACATCTTGACTCCTAGACCATACCTTGCACCATACTGCAATCTAGAAACATAATAATTATAATACTTACATGCTTACAACACTTAGCAAAAAGGAAAAATCACCTCCTTTTCCTCTCTATATTGCCAATGCAAAGAATCAAGCACCTAAACCAAACCATACAAATTTTTCTACAAACCATACACTTCTATATACACAGATATTTACTAAGATGTACAAGTGCATTTGCAAGCATTGTTTAACCATATACAAAAGTAAAAATCAAAGAAAAATGGAGCTATGTGTTAGTGAAGTAGAAAGCAAGGGTTTATTAGGTGCAAGCTTTGTTTTTGAGGCTAAACAAGGTTTACATTGTTTCTCTTCATACATAATACCTCATAATGTTCTATTTGAACTCTATATGATTTCTATAACTTTCATTTTTTATGCATAGATATTACGTATTTAGCATATAAGCACCATTAGGATTAATAACATGTAAAAAGAAGTCTTTATTTGTTGTCATCATCATGTACAACATTATTATATCTAATGATGTTAAGGACAACATGTTAAAATAGTCACACAATTGAGTTTTACAACACTTGGTAAGGTATGAAAATGAATTATGTATAATTAGGGTTTTCTAGTTTCATAATATGGTTTAAGTAAAGAAAATACATCAGACAAGTTAAGATTGTTAAGTACTTTTAATTCATGTTTATTAGAACACTAAAATAAAGTATGTTTGGAAGAAATACACTTTTACACTTATAGTTTTATATGAAAGTGGAAAAGTAAGAAAAACAAAGATATATATAGACTTTTACAAAAATCAGACCAAACATTCCTTCCAAATTCGTGGGATAGAAACCCCCCCCCCTTTTAAAATTATCCCCCCAATCCCCCCCCATTATATTTTTAATAAGATAATACATTCACAGATGATCCCGAAAAGGTAAGAAACTTGTCAAAACGAATAAAAAACGAAAAAAGTTACGTTAAAGAACGAGTTATACGTTAAATAAAACGGAGTTTATAAAAACGATTTTTACAAATTATTCAAACAGCAAGTTTGATATTTAACAAAATAAAAACCTATTTTTAATAAGGATCCCAAAATGGATAGCAAACGTAATTTTTCAATTAATAACGAACGAGTTATGAATTTCGCGAGTTTACGACATTAAATACTTTTATAAAACTATTTTTATAAAAGTTACTATTCATGACAGAAAGTTATATTTTTGTAAACCTCATAAAATTATAGAACTTTCAAAAACGAGAACGTCCTCGAAAGAATCGTTAAAAACGGAGCTATAACATAAAAAAATACACATTTTACAGGTTTTACGACACAAATAAGATTTTTAAAAAAGTCACGTCTGATGTGAACAGTAAATAGTACTGTTCACCAGAGGTCAAAATATGGAAAATTGTCAAATTATGATCACGTCGTCCTAATACGAAAAAGATGACACAAAGAAACGCGAGAATCGGGTTTAAAACGCGAAAGTTACGCCAGTTTTACTAAAACGGTAATTATAAACGTTTTAACTTATTAAACACAATTTTACCAAAACCATTAGTTGGTGATTGAGCTATATAGAATATTATGTGGTTATCAAAGTACTATATTACTAGGGAGTTTCATAATGAGGCCTCTTCGGATGGCGTATCGACGGAGTTGATAGAATTTCCTATTATAAAGTGTCAAACTCCCTCGAACGTCATGTCATGACCTCTTAGATATGATAGCCCGAAACATAGTACGATGTAACCAAACTTGGAAGATGTGAGGGGGAGATTAAATTCAAGTACTCGTAACTTTATACGACCTATATTGGATTAGGTTTGCTTCGGATCCTTAGCGTGACAACATTTTTCTTATTTGTAAGAATAGCTATTTATATTTTCCATTTCACATTCGAGGTGATTCATAGTCTCGCATTTTAATTCTATTTCAAATGTTATATATATGCGAACCCGCGATGGTAAAACATCTCTTTACAAACATTGTAATATTTTACTACAGTACAATTACCTTTCAATACTTTGTGAGTTCATAGCCCCCTTTTTCTACAATTGTTTTACAAAATCTAACGAGGTGAATACATAGCTTGTTTTTACTATTGGACACAAGTGGTTTTCAAAGTGTAGCTATCCAGATAACTGCCTTATTTATGCCTAAGTATACCTATTGCCGTATAAGTTTCCCTATTAACATGAACCGTTAATATGCTATTATAGTGAGCGCTGTGATAAGGATAGATCTATCGGGACTAACAACCCCCACTCCTACTTGGGTCACTAGTTTATCGGGTGCATTTAACGAAGAGAGATGTTAGGGTGTTTGCAAGCATACCTATATTCTGATAGGGGCAAAATCTAGTTTAAGGCTTCAGTGTCATGAGCTTAGTGCAATAATTAAATACATAAGACTTGATCCTGAAGTGTGTTTCTCCTTGTCTTACATTACTTGTTTTGGACTTCGGAATATGAACTTTAGTCACCATTACTTCGATCATGTGGCCTCTTTTAAATACTCTTGATTTACTTGAATCACTACTTGGAATTCGGATGGGATTTCGAAATAACACATTAAAGTAGTGTTGTAACGCTACTTTACTTCAGAAATATTCCTATAAATATTTCAATACCGTTTTTACTTAAACCTATGAATTCACCACATTATTGTTGACGATTTAAGCAAATATTTTCAGGTTACTATTTTGCTAGTGGAGCAATGGGACATTCGAGTCGCGCGGAATATATAATTTGAAGGCTTAATATCTTGTATACCATTCGACAAACGTTTTGACAATGTATTACTAATACATATATATAAAACCTGTTGCAACTCTGATCTTTATTAAATAGAATATGACTTTATATAAAACGTCCATTTTAAGGTCGTTTTTCCGTGACTTGTGATTTGTGTTCCCATGAAGTATCACCCCAATGTTTACCATTCCGCTGCGGATTTCCCTGGAAATTTTGGGGTTGTTCAAAAAGTCCGTCAAAACTCTCATAACGACTAAATATCGCTTATTGGGCTTTAAGGCCCAACAAGGGTCCATTAAGATATTTATAAGTCCAAAATATGATCCAAGTCCAAAACCAAGGTCCATTTACATATATAAGCATATACTTATAAGTAGAAAATAAATTCTCGGACACAATCTAAACCTCTCATTAGTCCACACTCTAAAATAGACATATGGGCCGTGAGTCCATAAGCTCCAAAATACATATATTAAGCTTTGAAAATAAGCTAATAAGCTACGTATCACATTTGGTTACTACCATAAGCCTCAAAATAGTCCATAAACATACGCCATAACACAAAATAGTCAAAATCACTTTCCTAGTGCTTTTGGAAATTTTTTCGTGGCCTATAAGCCCAAAATATGCCAATAAAGTAAGCTTAAAAATAATCCTGAATAAAACCTATACAAGCTACTATAAAAAATAAGCTATCTAGCAACATATATTATTCAACCATCACGACCACAACATCAAAATTACAAAAACTCTTATTTTCCTTTTTATAACCCACAAACCAAACACCCTCTTTTTATTCATTTCGCTTTCAAAAATCAATTTTTACGACGATCAACTTGTACAACTAACATCTATGCATCAAATAAACCCAAAAGGACAAACTAAATTTAAATTTGAAAACTTAAAATTTAAATTTGATAACTTACAAGAAAATCTTCAAAAATGTAGATTTCGACACGAACCGGACAACCCAAACGTTGTTTAAATGAATACTCAAATACTCGTATCAACCCGGAATATCACGTTCTTGATTAAAGTTGGAAAATCTATGATGGTTTGTGGTGGATGGTGGCGGACGAAACACACACACACACACACTTATGTGTGTTTTATTTTTTGAAATGAAAAATGATTATGAGAAATGAGGTAATGGAAAGCATCTTATGTACAATTGTGGACAAGGTTAGCTAAAATTAAGCCACCATGTCTCCCTTGACTTTCTGACCGGCCATGGGATCCTATAGGGTCTCGGGTCTTTCTTTTCGTGTCGAGATCACTTAAAAGCTCGTAAAACTCAACCGTAAAATACTCCCCAAAGTTACTTAGCATTTTTATTCACTTTAAAAATACTTTTCCATTAACCTAGAGTATTTACACGACATATTTACACTTTAAACCCTTCAAAACTCACTTGGACTTTAACGGACGTGTCAGGACTCGTTTTTTGGAATTTCTTAAAATTTACGGGTCAAACCACCCGGAATACAAATAACATAATAATAACCTCTAAAAAGGAATATTAATCATAAATAACCATAAATTACCATAATTCTCAACAAAATCACCACCGTTAACACGATACAAAATCTGAATAAACTGACAAAAGTCAAATAGTCAAAGGACCGTAAATGAAATATTCAGAACACAAAACGGGCAAGGGTTACATTATACCCTCCTAAAAAGATATTTGACCCCGAAATTCAATTACTAACATCACTAAACAAATGCAGATACTTTAATTTCATCTGATCCTCACGTTCCCACATGAATTCAGGACCACGCTTCGAATTCTACCGAATCTTGACGATGGCAATCCTACTACGCTCCAGCTTCTTAAACTCTCTCTCCAAAATTTCCACAGGCTCTTCCATAAAAATTAACTTATCATCAACTTGGATCTCATCCAAAGGCATTTATAGTGTTGGATCAGCTAAACAATTTATAAGGTTCGACACGTGGAACATGTCATGAACACCATTAAACTCCTTAAGAAAATTTAACCGATAGGCCACGGGGCCTACTTTCTCAACAATCGCAAAAGGTCCAACAAATCTAGGTGCTAATTTCCCCTTCTTTCTAAAGTATACCACACCTTTCCAAGGCAACACTTTGAGCAAGACATAGTCACCTATACTAAACTCTAAAGGCTTTTTCCTCTTATCAGCATAACTTTTTTGACGATCACGCACAGCTTTAAGTCTATCCTTAATCTGCGAGATCTTCTCAGTAGTCTCTTGCACTAACTCGGGTCCTATTAACTGACCTTCTCCAACCTCAGCCCACATAATTGGCGAACGACACTCTCTACCATATAAGACCTCAAACGAGCACATCTCACACTAGAATGATAACTATTGTTATACGAAAACTCAACCAACGGAAGATGAACATCCCAACTTCCTACGAAGTCCAGGACACACGCTTTAAGTATGTCTTTCAAAGTCTGAATAGTATGCTCACTCTGACCATCGGTCTGAGGGTGAGAAGCCGTACTCATGTCTAAACGAGTTCCTAATGCCTCTTGCATTGACTGCTAAAACCTTGATGTGAAATGACTATCACAATCCGATATGATCGAGATCGGCACACCATGTCTAGAAACTATCTCATTCAAATACAATCTAGCCAATTTATCCATCTTATAATCCACACGCATAAGTAGAAAATGAGTAGACTTAGTCAACCGATCTACAATGACCCAGATTGCGTCATGCCCACTACTAGTCCTAGGCAACTTAGTCACAAAATCCATAGCTATTCCTTTACATTTCCATACAAGGATCTCAGGTTGCTGGAGAAAGCCAGATGGCCTTTGATGCTCAGCCTTAACCTTTAAACAAGTCAAACACTTACTAACATACTCAACTATGGCCAGGCATAAGACTAGGCATACCTAGTACTAAACCATAGCGCATCCTTGTGTTTTGTCCTATTTCCCTACAGGGATTCTACATGTTGACTGTAGAAAAGTTCCAAATGGCCTTTGATGCTCAGGCCCATAACCTGTTTAACAGAAGTCAAACATACGTTATGCCTTTCTAACATTACTCAACTATGTCCTTTTTCATTCCATGGACCTTCAATACTTTTATCCTCTCAAAATTGTTAATACAGTAGCTTACTCTAGCTCCTGGGCACTATAGTACATAGCTAATCGTCGACTTATGTGGATTCTATGCCATTATCAGGGTTCTTACTATTCACCCTTCAAAGGGACTCATATTCGATCAGGTAGTACAAATTCTACCATCACTTCATATACCATGTATCCTCATTCATCTCATCTAAACTTTTTGCAATCCTGCAGATCATCAGATGCCTCCTTCTGGAAGCCGCTTGTATGCCTATCCTGTAATACTCAGACTGGGTAGGGTCATATCACAGCTCTAACTCTCTTAGGACGCTTACTTGTTTTCGTCTTCTACTTTGGCGTCAGCCACTACATGTGTTTTCTAAAAGCTTTATGAAATTTATAATGATTGAAAATACTCAAATTGTAGTTTATAGGTCCAAAGAGCGAAAATGCGGGTTAAAAGTATAACTCCACGTTTGTTAGTATGATCAGCGTGAGTGTGAGGGTAGACCAGGTTCTGTCCTGACTAGGGCGCTGATCGTGAGTATTTCTGTAACCTAATCAGACGAGAACTTGTTCTTTAATGTAAATCTTTTTAAACTTGTATACTTTTTTACCAGTGATAATAAGATGCACTACTAGGATAGTTGAAAAAAAATTTATACTAGTGGTGGTGAATAATGACCAAGACCTCGAAGATGGAATTGTTAACTTATAAAAATGGAATTTTTCTCGTTAGGAATAAATGTTTTGCACTAACATTAACTTGCTCTAGTTGCAAGAAGTCTCAGAGACTTCTATATTTAGTAGAACTAGACCAAATGTGTCACTCAAATAATCTGGAAACTATTATATTAAAACTTATTTTGTTTATCATGTTTTACGAAGGTGGATGCTCGACACAGGACGGTTTAACAAGATTCATAGACAAATCTTTAAGAACCTAACATAAAACCAATAACGGGTTCTATGTGCGAACTATACCGATCATTGATTATTTAATAATTCATATAAAGCTAAGTTTGATAAGGCTATATAACTGATAGATAAGATATATAAGGATCCAACACCATGAGATTGAGAAGTTTTACAGTGATCAAGATCATACTCAAACACTTATTCATTATCTCATAACTGTCGCACCGAGTTGTTCTGATAGTCTTGAGGGATTTAGCCTCTCATGGATATGAGGTTCATAACATAAGATGATTCAATATGAATTTACATTATTCCAATATACTAATATAATATTCTACTTCGTTCTTGATTATTTGATCTTAAATCTTCAAAAGGGTGTGGTGTTTATGGTGTTTTGGTTATATGGGTGGAATGGATGAAGATTTGCTGATGAGATGATTGAGGAATGAAGAGAGGAATGATTTGTAGGATGCTTTGAGAGTGAAAATTCATCCTTAATTTATACGTTGAAAATAGGTGAAAAGGTGTGGCGCACAAAGATATTTGTGTGGCGTACTTGGTAATTAAATGCGAGGGAATTAAATGTTTAGTGAAGAAGTGCGGCGCACAAAGGAATTTGTGCGGCGTACTTAGGGTATTAATGTAGTAGCATTAAAGTCTTCATTTATTCTTCGTAGTCGGATGGGAAGTGCGGCGCACGAAATAGTAAGTGCGACGTACTTATGGAGTTAATGTTGAATTTTGACTAAGTCTTTAATTCCATTGACTTGAGGATAAGTGCGGCGCACAATTGGTAAGTGCGGCGCACATTTTCACTTTTAGGGCTTGAACTTTATCTTTTCTTTTTATACTATTTTCTTTAGCATATAAATACTTGATTTATTGTGTTTGAGCTCGGGATGTCTTCAAGTGAACCTGCACATAATTCATACTATTAAGTATCAAAAGTTTATGAGAAATGATTAAATATAAACAAATAACTCTATCGAAAACATGTATATTGGGCGTTATCAAATCCCTCCACACTTAGTTGTTGCTTGCCCTTAAGTAGTCAAAGCGAGAAAATTAAATCATTTATCGTGACGTGGAGAAAATTAGATTTTACAAGTGTTTACAGGATTAGATAACTTTTCAGGCATTGATATATAACTAAGAACCTCACATAGGGAATGTGTTTGAATTATAGAATTCAACTAGTTCTCTCAGATAGGGTTTTATATATGCTTTTATGAAAACACTCAATTTAACAACATACTCTAGACATGAATCATAGGTTGTACTTGACACATAAACCTGTCCAAAGGGAGAAAACTTGATACTGATGCGGGAGCATATACTAATCTTCATATGCCGAAACTTAAGCCTTTATTTCTTTGAACTACTATAAATATTTTTCTCTCTTTTTTGTTTGTTAACCAAATAATAATTAAGGCTTGGCACATGACTTCTTCTTTCAACTTTAACTTCTTTACTTAGGTATTTCAGCAACTTAGCACTAAAGGGAGTGCTTGCAAGAACAGAAACTTGTGGGATTCATAACATATGATTAATCAGGCTTTAGTCTAGTAAATGATGATCAAGCACAAGTTCTAGAGCCTCTAAATTACCAGCTCACTCAAATATAATTATCAACCAATACCATTGCTCCAGAAAAGGCGACAAAACCACATATACACATCTGTAACGATGGAATAGATACATATGATTGCTCATTCCTTAACTCGAACAAGATAAAGGCATCAATTATCTTGGGTACCAAAGGTGGGTACCCGGATATTCCATAGGCTTATGATTCTTACAATTAGTGAACTGGGTTGTGCTAGCTATAGTGTCAATCCGGTTGGATTTGCCTTACTAAGAGCATTTTTTAATTTTTTTTGAAAGCATATTAAGATTTTTGTTGAAAGTATCAGTTGGTAAAAAATTTTGGCAGGGCAAATATGGAGGGATATGATTACTTTTTCCTATCTAGCTCCTCTCCACACTTAAGTTGAACATTGCCCTCAATGTGATTACTGATAATAGAGATAAAACAGGGAAAATTAAGGGAAAATGGTACTTCCCGGGACATAGAGATATATAGCTGTAAGAGAGCTATCCTTAAGCAGACTTCATAATTTTCTAAATCTTTAAGCTATATTACCTGCATAAAAGTAAATACACAAAAGCACACAAAAAGAAAATATTTTTGTTGTTTATTTTATTTTTTTTTTAGAAATAAATCAAGGATATGAATAGAGAATAGAGGAGGATACTCCTCAACACTTAAGTAAAGCAGGGTTTCCTACCAAGAAGCGCTTATTTTTTAGTGAGTCGTTAGCTAGACTCGACTTGGTGAGGCATTCTTTGGGAAAGAAGAGAGTGGTTGCTTCCTTTTGGTCACTACAATCTTATTGTTCATGATATAGTTTGATTCGATAGCCATTAACAATAAATGTTTTTCCATCTTTTCTATATGGAGGTCTACATATAGGATGGTATTGTTATTGTAATACGTATGGTCTAGACAACGTGATCTTAGTTTCGGCTGTTTTAAATTTATACTTTGTGTGAAGAAGAAAAAAAAAGAAAAAAAAATTGATAAAAAAAACAATAAAAGGGAAGAGCAGAACCTTGTTTCCATGTTTGAATTCTTTTCTTATTCGTAGTTTTCTATCATGCCAGACTTTGGTTTTTGCTTTGTATAATCGAGAGTTTTTATAGGCTTGATGTCTAAGTTCATCTAATTCGTGTAACTGCAACATTCGTTTTTCACCAACATCGATAAAATCTGGATTACAATTCTTCAAGGCCCAGTATGCATGGTGTTTAATTTCAAATGGTAGGTGGCAGTTCTTTCCATATATGAGTTTGTAGGGTGTGGTCCCGGTAGGTGTTTTGTAAGCAGTACGAAAAGCCCATAGAGCGTCATCAAGTTTTCTTGACCAAATAGCAGGATTATCTTTAACGGTCTCTTTAAGAATTCTTTTAAGAGCTCTGTTCGTGTTTTTAACTTGACCACTAGTTTGAGGGTGATATGATGTAGAGAAACGGTGATTAACTCCATATATTTTCATAGTTTTTTCCATTATTTTGTTGCAGAAGTGAGTACCTCGGTCGCTGATTAGAGCTTTAGGCATTCCGAAACAGTAGAATAATTTCTTTAAGAAAGTGACAACAACTCGGGCATCATTGGTTGGTAAAGCCTGAGCTTCGGTCTATTTAGATATGTAATCAACAGCAACAAGAATTTATTCAAACTTATGCGATTTTGGGAATGGTCCCATAAAGTCAATACCCCATATATCAAAATTTTCACATACTTGAATGATGTTTAAAGGCATCTCATCACGTTTTGATATATTTCTCATCTTTTGGCATGCTTCGCAAAGTTGTACTAGAGTATGAGCTTCCTTTATGATTGTTCTCCAGTAAAATCCTGAATCTAGGACCTTTTTAGCGGTTACATTTGGTCCATAATGTCCATCGGTTGGTCTGTGGTGACATTGATCTAAGATTGTTCTGGTTTCTGGTCCAGATACACAACGTCTGATCATTCCGTCAGAACATACTTTGAAGAGGTAAGGTTCCTCCCAGAAGTAGTGTTGAGGTCAGAGAAGAATTTGTTCTTTTGTTGACACGTCATCCCTTTTGGTATAATATCAGTTACCAAGTAGTTTGCAAAATCTGTAAACCATGGTTCATCTTTGGTGTTAATTTCCATAAGGGTTTCTCCAGGAAAGTTATCATCCACTTCACTGTCATCACTTGACACGTCATTTTCAATTC
>BQNB010084167.1:0-28834 GCA_026074375.1 Tanacetum coccineum
GGGTATAAAAGTGGGTATTTGTTGAAGCGTGGAAATGTTTTGGTGTTTCCGGGTATACCTAAATGTATTTAATTGCGAAACATAAACGTTTTACGTAACCAACAAAAATAAAATATAAAAAGTTGATTATTACTTTTGTAAAAATAATATATTGCTTGCTTGACGAAAACTTTAATTCGTTTGGTGTCCGTTTACGCTAAACGATAATTTTTAACTTACGCGATTTAACTTAACTATTAAAATTAAAAGTAAACGCGTGCGAGAATAGAAATAAATAGTAGATTAAATAGCATCGTAAATGACCTGAAAATATGGAATGTTACATGTACTATATTCATGTGCTTGTGCCTTATGTTGTCACACTCTGTGTTTCTGGTTTAGCGGGGTGTTATAGATTTGGATCAGAGTTGTGGTTATAGTGAATGACGGTTTTCGAAGGCTAAAAACTGCAACTATAACCAAAAAGTATGTTTTTAAATAAACACCGAATACGATAGGAGTTGACTAATCCGGACATGGCATCATTTGACCTTAATTAGACGGAACTTGACCAACTCTGTCTAATTCAGGTAAAATCATGGGATGTCAGTAATAGTTACCAAGTATCATGTTTGGTGAAGTCATAGGCATAAGATCACTTGAAGTTGCATTGGTCGTGTGCGTTCATATTTCATGCATTTATGTTTGTTATATAGTCCATTATGACATTATAAATATGTTATTTATCTTTGTCATTCTATGACTTGATAGATTAAGTTCGACTTTAATTCCGCCAAATCTCGGTTGCTAAGTCACAATCCTCATTCTTCCACCTATCGTACGACTTCGACCTGACAAACAATTGTTTTTGGTCAATTGTAGAATCATGGCACCAAGGAGGAACACTCGTGGTTCAAGAGCCAACAACAACGACAACTCGAACAACAATGTTGACGGATTAGCAGACTTTCTCACCCAAATTGCTACGAACTTAAATGTTAGACGAGGCAATGATAGAGAAGGTGCCTCGAACGCTAGAAGAGGGTACAACTACAAGACTTTTATGGCTAGTAACCCTAAGGAGTTTTACGGCACTGAGGGTGTTGTTGGCTTGATGAGTTGGTTCGAGAATGTTGAATCAAAGCTGAATATCACCAAATGTGTTGATGCAGACAACGTCAAATATGCTGCTTGATTACTTCAGGGAAGAGCATTAACTTGGTGGAATACTCAAGTTTAGACACGTGGACGTGATACTGCCAATTGATTAACTTAGGATAACTTCAAGGGCTTGCTGATATAGGAGTATTGTAGAAAGGATGAAGTGCAGAAGTTGGAGTATGAGTTCTGGAATCATTAGATGTTGGGCACGGAAGTAGACAAGTACATTGCTCGCTTCCATGAGTTGGCTAAGATGTTACCTCATATGGTCTCTATAGAGTAGAAAAAGATTAATCGTTACATTTGGGGTTTGGTCCCTGAGATAAGAAGGATAATCACCTCATCCAACCCAATCACTCTACAAGTTGTTGTACGCCTGGCCTACCGTCTGACCAATGATGCGATAAGATCTAGTGGGGTGTCAAAAAGGAATGATAATGAAAGGAAGAGACAGAATGATCAGCAAAGAAATCAGGATCGAAACCAACAGAACAAGAGGCGACAAGTGACTCGTAACTATGGAGTGGCTACTCAAGAGCAGAGGCCATATAATGGCCCACACCCTAAGTGTACTAAATGCAACCTCCATCATGTGGGAAATTGTCCAAAGTGTAACAATTGTAGGCAGACGGGTCATTATGCAAAGGTATGCAAGAACAAAGAAGGAAATGGCAACAACAGAAAGAGGTCATCTTGCTATGAATGTGGAAGCTTGGATCATCTTCGGAATGTTTGTCCAAGGTTGAATCGAACACCTAATAAAAACAACAACAATGCTGGGAACCCAAGAGCACTGGCCCGCGGTCGATTTCATGTGATCGTGGTAGAGGAGGCAGTGCATAACCCGGATGTAGTAATGGGTATGTTCCCTTTAAATGGTCATTACGTGTCTGTTTTATTTGACTCTGGAGAGATAGAAGTTTTGTCTCATTAGAAATTAGACCACTACTTGAGAATAAATCTAAGAGTCTAAAATAAATATATACTATTAAATATGCAAATGGTCATGATTATGAGGCTAGGAAGATATTGCTAGATTGTAATATGAACTTAAATGATGAATTATTTAACATTGATCTAGTTCTGATTGAGCTGAAAAGCTTTGACGTAGTGATCAGAATGGATTGGTTAACTAAAGTCTGAGCCGACATTAAGTGTTTAGACAAAATTGCACCCCACAAGGATGGTAAAACCTTGATTGTGCAAGGAGAAAATCCAGCAAGAGATCTAAAGATCATATCGGCTATTAAGATGCGTAAGTACTTGAAGAGAGAGTGTTTCGCATTCTTGGCACATGTTGTGGAGAAGGATCAGAAGGTAAAGAGCATTTAGAATATTCCAGTAGTGAAGAATTATCTGGAAGTGTTCCCTAAAGATCTGCCAGGACCACCCTCGTCGAGACAAGTCGAGTTCTAAATCGACTTAGTCCTAGGAGCGGCTCCCATGGCAAAGGCACCTTATCGTTTAGCACCATCATAAATGTAGGAGCTATCCGCACAACAACAAGAACTCTTGAGCAAGGGGTTGATTAGACCAAGTTCATCCCCTTAGGGAGCACCAATACTTCTCGTCAAGGAGAAGAACGGGTCAATGTGAATGTGTATTGATTTATAAGAACTGAATAAACTGACGATTAAAAATTGATACCCTCTTCCTCGAATCGACAATCTATTTGACCAATTACAAGGAGCGACTTACTTTTTAAAGATCGATCTTCGATCAGTATACCATTAGTTAAGAGTCTACGAAAAGGACGTTCCTAAAACAGCCTTTCAGACAAGATATGGGCATTATGAGTTCTTGGTTATGCCTTTTGGGCTAACTAATGCGTCGACGGTGTTTATGGACTTGATGAATGGGGTGTGCAGACCCTATCTGGATAAATTTGTAATAGTGCTCATTGATGATATATTGATTTACTCGTGCAGTAAGGCAGAACATGAACAACACCTAAACATTATCCTGAGTCTACTTAAGGACCAGAAATTGTACGCCAAATTCTCCAAATGTGAGTTCTGGCTTCGAGAAGTACAATTCCTTGGTCACGTGGTCAATGCAAAAGGAATTCATGTCGACGCTGCAAAGATTGAAGCCATTAAGAAATAGGAATCCCCGAGGATACCTACAGAGATCCATCAATTTATGGGTTTAGCAGGCTACGATCGGAGGTTTATCAAGGACTTTTCAAAGATCGCCAAGCCACTAAAAAAGTTAACCCAAAAAACCAAGGTATTTGATTGGGGGAAAGAACAAGAAGATGCATTTCAAACGTTGAAGAATAAATTGTGTGATGCACCAATTTTATCTCTACCCGAAGGATCGGAGAACTTTGTGGTATATTGTGACGCATCACATAAGGGTTTAGGTTGTGTTCTAATGCAGAGGGACAAAGTCATCGCATACGTGTCGAGACAACTCAAGAAGCATGAGAGGAATTATACAACACATGACTTGGAACTTGGAGCTGTAGTCTTCGCTCTAAAGATTTGGAGACATTACCTCTATGGGAAAAAATGCACTGTGTTCACCGATCATCAAAGTCTCTAACATATCCTTAACCAAAATATGCTCAACATGAGACATAGAAGATGGGTTAAACTGTTAAGTGACTACGATTGCGATCTAAAATACCATCTTGGTAAGGCAAACGTAGTGGCAGATGTCCTGAGCATAAAGGAAAGATTAAGACCTTTACGAGTAAGAGCTTTGGGAATGATGGTTTAGACGATTTTGATATATCGTATACTGAAAGCCCAACAAAAAGCAATGAAGGAAGAAAACTTGGAAGAAGAAGCTCTTTGTGGTGCAAACCAGAAGTTCAAGACAAGAGCAAATGGAATTAAGTATTTGAGCGGGAGAGCTTGGATCCCTAAAAATCTATGAAAGGTTGTAATGGATGAAGCTTGTAGGTCAAGGTATTCAATCCACCCAGGAGCTGACAAGATGTACATGGATGTGAAAGAATGTTACTGGCGGCCAAAAATGAAGAAAGACATTGCCTTATATGTCAGGAAATGTTTGACTTGTGCTAAGGTCAAGGCGGAACATCAGAAGCCACTTGGATTGTTACAAAAACCAAAAATTCCAGTGTGGAAGTGGGAAAAGATTACTATGGACTTGGTGACAAGGTTAAACGTCAAAAGGGCATGACTCAATTTAGGTTATTTTTGATTGGTTAACGAAGTCTTCACACTTCCTTCCAATCCGAAAATACTATAAGTTGGAGAAGTTTGCAGAGTTATACATCAAAGAAATTGTATTAAGGCATGAAGTACCCATTTCTATTATCTCTGATAGGGATAGTCGGTTCACGCCACGCTTTTGGCGACTGCTCCAGAAGGCCTTGGGTACTCAACTTGATATGAGTACTGCTTACCACCCTCAGATGGATGGTCAGAGCAAGAGAACAAAACAAACCTTGAAAGACATGTTAAGAGCTTATGTGATTGATCTGGGAGGTAGTTAGTACACACCTACCTCTAGTAGAATTCTCGTACAACAACAGTTATCACACTAGTATCAAATGCACACCTTTTAAAGCTTTGTATGGGTAAAAGTGTATATCACCACTTTGTTGGCTAGAGACGGGAGACAGACAGCTAACAAGACTGGATATTATCCAATAAACTGTTGATAAGATCACAATAATCAAGGAACGATTGAAGAGAGCTAGAAGCCGACAGAAAAGTTATGCTGACAACCGCATGAAACCCTTAGAGTTTCAAGTCAGAGATCAAGTGTCTCTCAAAGTGTCACCGTGAAAGGGTATGATACGCTTTGGAAAGCGAGGCAAGTTAAACCCTCGACCCTTTAAAGTACTAAATAAAGTGGGTCCGGTGACTTATCGTCTTGAGCTACCACAAGAGCTTAGTGGAATTCACGATGTATTCCTCGTCTCAAACTTAAAGAAGTGTTTAACTGACAAAACGCTTGTCGTTCCACTGAAAGAATTAAAGATCCCCGACAAGCTCCAATTCATAAAAAAACCATTAGAGATTATGGACCAGGAGGTCAAAAGACTAAAGCAAAGTCGAATTCCTATTGTTAAAGTTTGGTGGAATTCACGAAGAGGTTCGGAGTTCACATGGGAGCATGAAGACGAGATCAAGCGCAAGTACCCACACTTATTTTCGAACGCGCAATCATTGGCTGAGACGAGCTGAATCCCGAGACGGGATTCATTCTAACGGTGGGAGGATGTGACAACCATCTATTTCAGGTTAGCAACCGTTGAGACTTTATGTGCAATAAATAAATATTTTTAGGTCATTATTTAATTTTATACTTTCATTATTATTTTACTTTTGAGTAAAATTTATTTTTACGATTAAACCGGTAGGTTATCTCGCATTCTTAGTAAAACGTTTATTAACCGTGATCCCGACTATAGATTAAATATCTATCTACGTGCTCAACTTAATTTATTATTTTACATAAGTGTCCCATATGTTATAATTCTATTTTTATTATTTACGTTTTCTCTTCGTGGTTACGCCTAAACTCTTGTAATAATTTACGCTTTTACCCGTTAACCCTAAAAATACCCACCTATTCTAAATTTTATACAAAATAACTCATTAAACTCTTCCCCATTCACACTATGGGCGGCAAAACACATGGGATAACCATGTGTTGCCTACTTTTTCATCATGGCAAATACTCGGACACTTGTCCAAGTACTTTGCATGTTTTGCATACTCACAACTATCAAAACCTCTCTATCCAACACATCTCACATAGTTAATACCACCAAAACACAAAATCCTCTCCCTCCTCATCATTCTTGCCGTCCACCTTCATCAAACTATTACCAAAATCATATAATTTTTCTAGCTAAAAATCATCACTAGTTTAAGGCTATCATGTACTAGTTGTTGTTCTTATATTGTAAGCCTTTCAAAGATATCAAGATCATCATTTCTCAAAGGTTAGGGGCTGATTTTCATGATTATATAAGGGTCAAGTGATGATTTATAAGGTTCTTTCAAGTATAAGGCCTCATTAGTTAGGTTGAAGAAGTTGTGTTCAAGTTTCTTGATTAAACTTTTCAAGACATCATCAAGGTTTACAATTAAGGGTTTATTTAAAAGGTTTAAGGGCTGAAGTAAAAGAAATTATACAATTGTTATATTGGGTTTAAAAGGCTTATGCAAGATTAGTTGGGTAAATATAAAGCTAGATCAAGAAGTGGGTTAAAAAGTTTGCTGTTGATCACCTTCATTCTCATCTTTTGTAAGATTGTTGTTCCAATGGTTTCATCTTAATTCTTGTCCTATAAATTACTTCATATTTGATGTACTTTCTGTATTTTTATTCTTTATTGAGTATTTGTATAAATTTTGGCATTGTATACAAATTATTGGGACAAGAAAACTTGGTAAAGTGATATTGTATCATTGATTTAAGACTGTTTAGAAATAAGTAGGTTGTTGTGATGTTATGGAAATATTGGTGTTCTAAGGTGACTTGGAAATATTATAGGGACCTAGGCCTATGACTTAGCTTCGTCTGGCCGGGCGGAACGAGTCGTTTCGACACCTGATGAATTTTCTAGAAAATAAATAGTGTAGGTTGTCGGAAACTGCACACATAATTTTATTGGACTATAACTCTAAAAATTTGTATAAAAGTCACTATTTTAGTAAAACTAAAACTTGTAGCTAACAGGGTAACTTAAATTTTGGCATTTGAATCGGCCTCAAAGGATTTACAGTTTAGGAGACACGTTCCTTTTCCCGAGGCGGTAAAAATCTGTGAAAAACTAAGCTTTGGTTTTTGTTAGAAAATTGACCATATGACCTTAATTTTACAAAAACCGAAGTGGTCGGACCTACATATTAGAAAAATAGACTCGTTTACCTTTTCGTAGGCGTAAAAACCGAACCGAGACCATTTACGGATTAGGAGTTATGAATCCGTGAAGTTAGTTAATTTTAGAAAATTGGGCAGCCATATTGTTTTTGGGCTTATAAAATGTGATATTATTTTTGGGCTTATAAATATTAATATGGGTACTTATTTTTGGGCTTATAAATATTAAGTTAGACATTTATTTTGGGCCCAATTATGTTATAAAATTTAAACCTAAAGTACAATACCAAATGTTTTATAAAAAGATTTTATAAAAACTCATTTATAATTATTATGTAATATTTATAAATTTTAAGTCGCGACATTACTTCTAGGTTGCAAGCAGGAATTTCCCGAATCTCGACGTTTATTTCCGATATCTTTATCGTGTGGCATAAAGGTGAGTTTACGGCCCCTCTTTTTAATTGTTTTATACGTTTTTGGAGTGATTTGCATGAATATTATTGATTATAAAATATTTGAGCGTACCTTGTGAATTTTACATGCTTGTGACTTATTAAGTTATTGGATTTGCACATTTTGTACTCATTAAGTAATACTTGGTTAATATTAGACTTTACGTATTTTTGTTACATACGACTTTTATTTAAATGAGTCTTTGCGTATTCTGTGTGAATACGTAAAGTGCATAAATATAGTGTTAGGTGTATGGGATCCTGTTCTTTCCCCTCACTTGTTTAAGTCCCCCATTGGGTTCCTGTTCTTACCTAATTTATACGTACTTGTTGCGCTCCACTGTACATGAGTGTAGATATTATGGGTAGCGCTATTAGAGGTCGGCCAACCTCTAGTTCCACTATTCAGGAATTTGCATAATATTTATATATAGGGGCAGTCCTTCATTTGTGCATTAACACTATATTTATGCGTAGATTTGGTACATTATTATTAACCAAGTGGCTTGTTCTTTTGGACTTTTTATTTTTGGACATATTTTTTTATCATGGAAGTGTATGTAAATGTATGTTATTACAAATCTTGTATGGGCGAGATTTGTAATAGGATAGATTTATATGACACTTGTGTTGGAGTATGCTCGTGTCATAATAAATAATTATACGGCTAGACACATGTGAGCCTATGTGGTCACACACATATACACAGAGGTACCACTTTATATATCGTGTTTATTGTATTTACGTTATATAAATAATCTATGTAACTCGGGATCAATATCGGGTTTATAATAACTAAGTAATGTACTTAATTTATTGGACTTGAAAAACAAATGGGAGACCCATTTGAAGCCCATATTGGGCCGGCCTAAAGGAGGTGTATGGATGAAGATTAGGCCAAGATTTTAGTCAATAAATATGAGATTAACTCCTTATTTATTCGATAACAATTTACCAAAACTCTCCCCTCTTTCTCACCTTAAAACATACGGCCCAAACACTAACATCGATCTAGGGTTTTTGTTTTCTTGATCTATTACTTTGATTCTTGTTCATTCAAAGTATATTCCAAGTTACGGGTTTAAGGACTAGCATCCAAGAGGTATACGGTGAAGTGTAATGTGGATATTCATAGAGGTGATCTACTTTGGTCACTTAGTTTCTTGGGTGGATCATGTACAAATGAAGGTCATTGTTTGATTCTACCGATCACGCTACAAAGATAATAATCGTTGTTATTTATTTGATTAATCATATGATTATCTTGTATGCGTAAAATGGCTAAAAACGCGTGTTTTTTATGGATTCAAAAGACATTTATTAAAACAGCCCCTAGGGCTTATTTTTCTAAATAAATTCGACCCTTAAGGGGTCTTATGATCTGTGATTTTTGATTCCATAGTCATTTGTTATGCATAATTTAATTGTTTTGTTATCAGGTACGTGTAAAATGGCCTAAATCGTGTTTTTTGGTTCGATTTATGAATTAATTTTCAATCAGCCCATGGGGCAATTAATTCAGTAATTATATGATAATTAAAAGGTCTTAAAATCAGTGTTTAATGACCCTAAGACCATAGGTTACACGTACCAATCGGGGTTTTAATTTTAGTTAATTTATTTCTTCGATTCGTTGGCTAACAAGTTATTTCTTGCTATTTACTTTGTTTCCATGGAAAATACATGCATGTTTGGCCATGGACTTAGCCAACACCTTATTTACACATGATATTATGGTATTATTATGTTTTGTATGCAAAGCCGATGAAAACCTTGACCATTTGTGACTTGATTCGCTAGTATTTGCATTTAATTTTTAGTTTTGGGTTTGCCATTGTTTCGGCTCATTTTGTATTATTTTAATATTTGTTGTAGCCATTTTTAGGCAAATTAGAGTAGTTAGATGATAGTTAAAGTGTATTTAGTCATCAAAATATTGTAACCTATGTTTGGATTCGAATGGCGAAAGAGTTAACGGCGTAAAGTCAAATTCGGAGCTGCTAGAGTGACTTCCACTAAAAATAGATTTCCCGGAGTTATGTGAGAAGTTAGAAGCCCAAATTTTTTGTGCAAGTTCACAACTCACAGGGCTATAATTTCTTCAACTGGAGCTCAGTTTGGGGAAGACTCCTTCTAGGAGTTTCAGGCCCATGAAGAATGCTAAAATTTTCTGGCAGATTTAGGCATCTCGTTCACTTGGGGTTCCACTTGCTCTTGATAGGTCCTGGAGTAAGTAGAAGCCCTCCGTATGGTTGTTTGGTTAACCCTTAGTTGACATCTTGGTTCTCGTGATGGCTTACGAGACCAAGCATAGGTTTTTCATCGGTTGAGGCTTTGCATACTTGTGGTTGTGTTTATTTTGTTTGCTTTTATATATGTTTGAAATGTATATAAACTTGCAAATGTTTTTATAAAACTAAAAATAAAACACAAATCAACTTTAGAAACTAAATCTTTGATTTAGTTTAAAGTTTAAATATGATTTGAAACTAAATCTTTGTTTTTATAAATAACACTTAATTTGTTATGCTTGTTATTTAAATTATGTATTGTCCAACTAATATTTATTCCACTTAGGTTATATATTAGTATTTAAAATGGACAACTCGATACACATAAAAGTATAACACTGATTAAACTTAAGATAGTTTTTAACTTGTGCTACGAAGGATGAATGCATGCTTCCTCGTACACACTTTTTGATTACGTATTCATCAAAATTTATACTCGTCACAAATTTAAGTCGCGTTGTCTAATTGTAGAGATCACCTGCAATTACCTTTTACTCTGCGTGAGATGTAGGTGAATTGTAACCTAGGGTGATCATTCTCTATGCATGAGACCTAGCTATATTTTCACATGTTCTTAAATTGGATGACTTAATCGAGTTAAGCGGGTGAGACCTTAACCCGAGGCAAGGATGGGAATAAACATGCCGCTTGACATTAGATGCCCGGTTACTAATGCCATGAGTCTCATATGGTCTAAGAATTGCACAAGTTTTGCAATTGGTGAACGTCACCTACCTATTGAATCTACCATTGCTAGCAGATCAACTGATGTGATGGTGGAACCTCAACGAGGGTCTTAGCCTTTTCGTAAAATTAATTATTTTAATATTGTAAATGTAGGTAGTTAATTGTAAAAGGATAATTATTGAAAATACTAAAATTGAACTTAGTAATTTCTATTAATGACATTTATGCAACACAAACCGTAAACAAAAGTTCGTTTCCTTTCTTTGTTAGAGGAAGGCAAACTAAGTCTTCTTTCCTTGTAAGAAAAAGACTTATTCGTATCCTTTCTACTTGTATGAGAAAGATATAATAGGAACACTTGAATTCTTCAATCCTAATCAAACTCAAAGCATACATACTCGAGAAATCGTATTGTCTTATAAAAGTCAAATGGTTAAGTACGGTTGCACATCTTATTTGGATGACTAGAGAACATGTTTTCTATAGCCACCAAAATGATACATCTTGAAGCGTCAAGACATAGTATGAGTTTTAATAATTAGAAATGGAAATCTCAATAAATCGCAAACGGGAAAAGGAAATTACTAGCATGTTTTTCTTGTAGTTTTCCTTAACTCAATACTTTTCCTAAGATTCTACACACCCTTGAGGTAATGTAGAAGGAGAAATTGCATGCAAAACTTTCAAGTTAAAGAATGGCATTGATGGCGAGTCCATCATCTATATAGTCAAACTTAATGTACTTCCTTGAATATTTAAGTACATGTTTACTAGTTCGTGAGGCTCACATTAGTGATAATGTGCAGATATTCAAAGAGTAGAAAAGTAAATAAATTGCTACTTGCACTTCATTGGTATAGACACGCATTTAATGTTATCTCATCCAGTGGGAGCAATGCAATTTACTATTGATATAGACATACATGTAATGTTGTCTAAATTCAGTGGGAGCTATGAGCTTATCACCTTGTAAGTGATCCATTTTATTTCCAGTTGGTCTTGAAATAATACATTACTTTTCACATATGAAGAATCATAGTTTTATAAGAATCATTGCATATTATTCTATTAGATAACTTGTCGCTTTTCTGATGTCGCTGCCTGAAATGTTATCTATACAATATTTATGCACGATTGCTTATTAAACAATAAAGTTCTATATATACTTGTAATGAAAATGTAAGTTTGACTTAAATCATATCATATCTGTGACATTGTCATATTATTCATACGAACAAACGAAAGCATGGTGGGTTCATAACCCACTAGTCTCAGGATCGTAAGCTGACTCATAATATGCTCATTTGTTTGTATAAATGCTTGATGTTGTGCCATGCATAAGCGGGAGAAATCTTAATTGTGTGCATGGTATAACACATAACAATATGACTAATGGTTTTTCTTAACCGCATGATAAGAAAGCTAATATTCTACTAGGACTTATACGCCTCTTTGTATGTCGCCCTACTTAGAACTAGTGTCAAGAAATAATGATTACATACTTCATCATATTCACTAAAAGGTTTAGCCATTATGATTGTGTCTTCTTGTAAAGACATCAATAAGAAGTATGTAATTAACTTGAAAATACTATTGAAACCAAGAGTCGACGTTCAATAATACTTTATTAATATGTTTATTTCTTCTTGTAAAGAAATAAACATCAAGTCCTTGAACTGTTCAAAGACTTATAAAGTAAGCAATTTACTTGTCATGTCACCTAGTCACGACATGTACATGAAGTCATTGAAATGTTCAAAGACTTATAACGTAAAGTTAGCGATTAACGTGTTATGTCTTATTATTAAGACATGTACATAAAGTCCTTGAACTTCTCTAAGACTTCTACGTTATAGTATGCAATTGGCTTGAAATTGTTGTTAATGCCATTATGTTTAAACAAATGGGCAAGTATGTGAGCAAAAGGGTATTAGGTTATCTAAGGAATTGTGGTACTATCTCACAATCCCATTACTCATAAAATACCACATCGCTATGGTATGTCTGATGTGTAAAATCAAACTCTGTTGACATTGTTCGATTTTTGATAACTTTAACTACCCTACCTCTAATCTTATAGAGGTTAACAAAATTGAGTAAGCCACGTGTTTACTCAATAAGGTTCCAACCGAGAAGGTAATTAAGACACCATCAGGTTATGGAGTAGGAAGACTCCCATTAAGTCTTAATTGAAGTTCTGAATTTGTTAAGATTACGTTAAGCATGTTATTAGCAAACTAAAGTCAAGAACTATCAGCATATATTATACATCCCAAACGAGAATAATTTTATTGTTGCTCGACTTGCTGCATATTCGGAGAAAGTCTCCTCTTACAAGAAGCAAGTGGGAGCATATGTTTTTGGAGAAAGTATCTGACTAAGAGGTTAAATTGGTACTCTAGGAGAAGACTAATATGGACAAAAATGTACACACATTTAAACGCAAGCCTTGTGGTAAGGGTTTTACTTATACTCAAGCGATTGACTATAATTAAAGCTTCTTCTCCTTGCATGCGTTAAATGAATAAAGATAATAATTACCATACTTGATTTCATGAATATGAAATATGGCAATTGGATGTCAAAACTCATTCTTGAATGATTACCTTTGCAAGGACGTTATGTAATCATAAAGATATATGAATCCAAATAATCTTTAGAAAGTATGCAACCTGTATATATCCAATTATGGATTAGAGCATGCACCTAGGAGCTGGAATCTTAAGTTTAAATCAATAATTTAATTTTGATTGAAACAAAGATAACTCCTAAGTACACCTTAAAGCTAGTCGGAGCATTATGTTTTGTCTTTCTTATATCTCATATGTTGTCAACATATTAGAAATAATTTTTCACCTAAGCTAGATTTTAATCCTTAGTTGGGAATAATATTTCTATCGAGATATAAGAAATAAAACATACAACCTTAGAGCATATATTTATCAACATATACATATACGATTAATAAGTCGAACACCATATGACACCTCATTGAGCAAGACTCAAAGTTCTATCTCACTTGATGAGTTGAGAACATGCATGAAAACGTTTAGTTTAGCTAAAGGTTTCATTATATATGGCATGATATGTATTAGACTAATTGCAATACTTACATGAGTGCAAGATGAACCGACAACCATAATAACTAAGTGAAAGTCATTAGACTACTATTAAAAGAACATTCTAAAAGGCCTGTAAAGGACTAAAGACATGTTCATCATTTATGAAATTTTAATAAGGAGATTAGTGTTGAGTTTATACACTAATGCTTATTTTGATTGAGATGATTCTCAATCTTAGTCATAGCAGGATTTCATCATAAATGATAATACTGCTTACTAGACATGCTTGATTGAAAGCATTGTTGCACTATTCATTAAAGAAAAAGAATACTTCAAAGTTTGAGAAGCTATTAAGAAGATTGTCTTAAATAGGTGGTTTTGCTTGCTTTAAACAACCTATATAATGTATTGTAGCGATGCTAGTATTACTGTATTAGCACTTGAACGCACATATACAAAATGACAATCATCGTATTATTCAAAACCTTAAATTCTTGTGAGTTTTGAAACAAGTATTCTCAAAGTTTACTCAGATGACAACTTAGTTGGTACTTTTCACAAAGTCAATGTCTTGTACCAAACATGTTTATCATGCTAGGAACATTGAACTTCGACCTGCTTGTAGTCTCGTGTATATCTGGTTTTAGTATTTGGATAATGGAACGTTAAGTAGTTGTATTAAACAATGAATTGATATACCTGGCATGATCGTCTTTATTTATACAACTATGTTTTATATTTGCATGTTTAAATTCATGAATAATTTATGTATTTTAAATCGTCCATTGTCAATTGATGATACAAGAGTATCATTGAAATAAGGCGCATGCGAGTGTTTTGGTCATATTCATATAATATGAATATTAATGGATGATGCCGCCAAACTCATATGTTGTTCATTGGACTGACCCAACATACGAGTATTCACTACATGGATCGACGTCAATAGTGAATCTCGCAAGTGGTTATGTCTTTCATCCTTAGACTTGAGATGCAAGCAGGTTTTGGGTGTGTGGAATGTCAATCTTTGATTTGGTTAAACGCTGACTTGAATAAGACTGTTATAAAAACCATCTTCAGGAGCGATGTGAAGCACATGACGGATACGTGCAGTCAAAATAGGATTTGTTCCTCCACGTGATTTGGAGTTAGATACTACTGGGCCCTTCGATGATTTGAACAGATGTATTTGTGGCCGTACCCAAATGTAATTAAGATGATACTTGATTAATTTGGTAATCTAGTTCAATGTCTATATCGAGAAACAAAATGTTAAAAGTTAAAATGACTTGTGATCCGTGTTTAATGTTCAACATAGTATCTATAACAAAAAGAAGATTGATATCTAAACCATTTAAAACGAGATGTTTAAGAAACTATCGTCATATGTCTCTAGAGGCATTGGCGTGTTGCTAGACGTTAACCTTTGCTTGTATTATTACTTGATAATTATGATGTGCGCAAGTGGGAGCTGTTGGAGTATGCTCATGTCATAATAAATAATTATACGACAATACACATGTGAGCCTATAGGGTCATACATATACATAGAGGTACCACTTTATATATCGTGTTTATTGTATTTACGGTATATAAATAATCTATGTAACTCGAGATCAATATCGGGTTTATAATAACTAAGTAATGTACTTAGTTTATTGGACTTGAAAAACAAATGGGAGGCCCATTTGAAGCCCATATGGGGCCGGCCTAAAGGAGGTGTAGGGAGGAAGATTAGGTCAAGATTTTAGTTAATAAATATATGATTAACTCCTAATTTATTCGATAACAATTTACCAAAACTCCCTCCTCTTTCTCTCCTTAAAAACACACGACACAAACACAAACACCGATCTAAGGTTTTTGTTTTCTTGATCTATTACTTTGATTCTTGTTCATTCAAAGTATACTCCAAGGTTACGGGTTTAAGGACTAGCATCCAAGAGGTATACGGTGAAGTGTAATGTGGATATTCATAGAGGTGATCTACTTTGGTCACTTAGTTTCTTGGGTGGATCGTGTACAAGTGAAGGTCATTGTTTGATTCTACCGATCACGCTACAATGGCAATAATCGTTGTTATTTATTTGATTAATCATATGACTCTATGGATCCGTTGATAGGCGATTTATCCGTTGCGTTTAATAGTTAATAATATGTTATTTTATTATCAAATCACCTATAACTTGCCATAAGGACTTATCTATAAATGGATTTTTATTTCATTTTCATAAAACATGTGTACTCACCAACTATTTTCATAGTTGACCTATTTTCTCATGCATTTTAGGTGATCGTCAATAAGTTTCTTGTAAAGGCATATGCATCATGAAGTCTTATCGTGTCGTCTTTTTTCAAACGTTGATGTTTTTTTTTTGAGAAATCAACATTGAAGCTTTTGTAAACTTATAAACTTATGTTTTAAAGCCGATGTACGGCTAAGACAATTATTGTAATAATGTACTATTTCTGTTTTAATTAATGTATGGTGTTGTTCTATATTCATGTGCTTGTGCCTTATGCTGTCACACTTCGTGTTTCCGCTTCAGTGGGGTGTTACATTACCACCCTTACTTTTTAATGTGCAATTGTTTTTGTTTTTATTTTCAAACATGATATATAATAGTATTAAGGGTCCGTTTGGTTTGTAGTTGGGTTTAAGATTAAGATTTGGATTAGGAATAGAATTTGGTTTTGAATTTAGATTTGGAGAGAGAAAATATATTATAAAATGAATAAAATATTAATTTAAATAAAAAAAAGAAAAAAAAGAGTGAGAAACTTGTGGTGGAAAATTTGTTTATAATACTAGAAAGTGTATAATGCCGTGCTTAGCACGACCCATTGAGTTTATATTCGAGGTTTAAAAAAAAGTTACAACGATTAATTTTTACAACCAAGTATCCACAACTGATTTCATTATGATATAATACTGAATTTCTTATAATAACATAGGGAAACTTGCAGGCTTTGTTAGCCCAACCAAAAAAAATCGTCAAGTATAAAGCATAATTTTATTTATCTTTTAGCAAACAGTATTGTTGCAACTACAACAAAATAACGTCTTTTTATATAGCTACATACAATAATTCAATTTGTTTTCGTATTCTAAATCAACTTTTACATTCACATGTAAGGTGACTTATATCTAAATTGTTAACAATATATACCTTGCCTGCACTTTGCATGGGATATGAGTGAAATGGAGCCAAAGCAACTCTTGTAGAATTTGAGTTATCTTTCAATATCATAATATTTTTCTCATAAAGTTTGGCGGTCTTATCAAGGTTTTACATACATTTTTACCCATTGCACTACACACATTTTTACTCATAGCACTACACACATTTTTACTCATAGCACTACATAATACCGTAACATTTAATTTCTTAAAAACGTACGTGATCACTTTGTACTTTGTGTTCTTGTTCCGTCGTCTCTGAAACCGTATTTTACTCACTTTATAAACTTTACGTGTATATGCAGAGGCGGAGCCAGAAAAAATACCGAACGGGGAAAAAATGTTTTCTTTTTGTCAAACCGAATATACAACGGAAAAAAACGTGTCATTACTAAGCTCAATAATATCTTCAGTTACTACTTTAATTGTTAAAAAATGATAATGCAAAATTTTAAAACCTAAAACAAGTTTTAAAACATATAAATCCAATAGATTGATAGGTAAATAAAATATGTAAAGAAAAAGTGCATATACATTTCCTTTTTAATTGTTCTTCCCATTGACTTCTGCAAAACCCAATAACCCTTCTCTTTCATATTCATCTTCTCCACCCACTCATCTTTTTGACCCACTTCATCTTCATCTAAAACACTGATTTTGCAACACACAAAATATGTTTTACATTGATTTTGCTTTCTAGTTTACAAAAACAATAATTTTTATGGGGGCAAATTAAAAAAATAGCTCAAAAATTCAAAAAATTTAAACTACAAAAATTTTCGGTGGGGGCAACTAATTTTTTTTGGGGCAAATTAAAAAAATAGCTCAAAAATTAAAAAAACTTAAACTACAAAAATTTCCGGTGGGGGCACATGCCCCTCGTGCCCCCCTCCTAGCTCCGCCTCTGTGTATATGTCTTTATAAGCATTTACTATAAGATTATTTGTTTAAAAGATATATTATTTAACCTACTACAATTACTAATACAAAAAAGTAAATAAAATTCAATCTGAAAAATCTGGGTCATGTGCAACTCGCCAACACCGCAAGGTCTGATATCTCCATTTACCATTCTTTTACTTGTAATATTCTTTCACTACCGACTATTTTGTATTCTCCATGCTTTTTGACATGTTTTTTTAACCCTATTCACGCTATTCACTATTTTGTTATTCACCACGCCTTATGACTTGCTTTTCAACCATATTCTCACTATTCACTATTTTATATTCATCATGCTTTCTGACCCTCTTTTCTTGTCAAAAGATATGTTCATTTTCGTTCATATCAAATACCTGAATACACAACACAGTTTTTAGTCACAAACTCACGATGCATATAAGTTTTAAAATGATTCATACAATATGTTTTTAAGCTACTCGATCGTACTATTTTTCCTTTATTTGGCAGGTATGTAAGTAGTAAAGATCATGGGGATGAATAAGGAAACCAAGCAAGATTAACACTACGACTAACTAAATTAAGATCTTTATAAACAAAAGAATGAATAAAAGGTAACACTACGACTAACTTTTTTTTATTAAGAATGTCTAGTCATTATTAATTTAAAATAATGTAATCGAAAGTATTTACGATTACAAAAAAAACAAAATTGATACTATGACGTGTAAAAAGAAAAGAGAAATACACCCTAGCTAGTAGTTATCAGAAGACCATAACCCTCGTTCACTCCCATGATCCCACATCATGTCCTTTCATCACATTACTACAACCTCTCTTTTTTCACAACATTACATCCACATTTAATTTCTCTCGCAAGATATTTAAAATAAAGGAAATTTTGATAATTTAAATCGGAAGATAAAAAATAATTTGATGGTTCAGCAACGCCAGCTCGTAACTGTGGATGGAGCCACCATTTTGTTGTTGAAAATAATCCTAGAAACAACATGAAAAAAAGAACATGCATAAAAATGTTTGATTTATATAAGTGCACTTTTGCTTTGATGTTGGTAAAATATAAAGTACTCCTCAAATACTGGAATTTGAAACAAAGATAATGATGTTGTGCGGACAATACAAAATTTGATACCGTAACATTTTTATAAATCCTTTAAAATAAAAACATGGTGGTATCTCAAGGGAAGATGTCGCAGATTTCTTATAAGAAAATAAAAGCTACTACCTTGTAAAAGAAACATTTTTAAGAAAGCATTCCAACATTATGGGCAAAAAAGAAAAACAAATACTTCGTATAAAAATTCAGATAAAGATGTTATCCTCGAAAAACAATAGCAACAACATAGACAACAATCAAACCGACATATTTGAGTCATAACGCTTAGAGAAAATTACAATACCTGAGGAAAACCGTCATATGAACTCATCACAAAACCTGAGGAAAACCGTCACATGAACTCATATACAAACGTCATGATGGAAAACGAATAACAGACTTTTTTAAAAGTGAAAACGAGAAAAAAACAAGACCACCAACAAAGAGTACATAATTAACATATTGTACCACTGATAGAAAAATATACCAACACCAAACTAAAATTTAATTAAAAAGAAACATGGATAAGGTCATACGCAGCACACCAACGGTACCCTAAGAACACAACTGGAAAACGAAAACCACAAGGGAAAATGATTTGTTAGAAAAACAACTACGATACGTTAGTAAAAATATGTTTACTTACAGATGTGCAACATGGATCTTGAAAGGTAAGAAAATTTGTTATGTGAGAGAGAAATTGATAAAGTTACGAGGCTTTTAAATAAAAATTGAAGTGTAGGTAAAGAAGTAGAAAATGTTGCTCTGGTGTTGGTCAAAGAAGAAGAAAAAGATGTGATAACAATAGTTTACTATTTCTGGACACGTGGCTTATCTTTGAGGTGTCACAGTAAATAGAGAGGTTTTGCTTATAGTATAGGTAGAAAATATAGCCATGATATTGATTAATTTCATAAAAGTTATGAGGGGTGCGAGGAATTTAAATTGGGGATGAAACCTTTAATTCAGTCAAAAGTATTACTAATTTTAACTTCTGAATCTTTTTTATAATGCTTTGAAATCATAGGTTTGGAATTGTATAATGGTGTTTCTGGAATGTCGGGCTTAAATGACATGAACTTCTTCCATTTATGGTAAACAGGTTGTGGGTTTTCAGCAACACCATCAAAGCAATCATTTTGTTCATTTTCATTTTCGTCATATGATCCAAACGCAAATTCATTGCTTTGAGCATCATTAGATTCGAATTGTTGAGTTGGGCCATCATTGAAAAAAGATGTATTCATATGATTATTATTAAAAAATGATGTGTTTACGTCCACATTATATGGCCCGATTTTTTCAACAGGTGACGGTTCCAAAAAATTGTAAAAAAAAAACTGATTTTGACTGGTTGACATAAAATTGACATTTTCTTCTTTTTTTTTGGTTGAAAAACATACAAATGTGATATTTCATCACTTCTACAAGCACATTCAACAAAAAACTTTACCTCATCGTTGTCTGTGATGTCCATAATGCTGTCAAATGAAGGGAGCTTAACCGATAAATTTATTCGGTCATCGGCTTCCAAATTGAATTTCTTCTTCATCATTTCATGTAACATTGTGTACGACATATCATCATACATAATGCAACCTCGCTCCGTTTCATTAAAATGTATCATACATTTAAATTGTTTTACATTTGACATCATTTTTATGTAAGATAGAGTTTATAATGTTTGCATTCCAATTTATGGATATGTTATATATAGTAACCGAATTCAACTCTTTGTCAGTGACTTGTCGCTTGAAATGTCATAAGTCGCTTGAAATATTGAGCGATATATTTAAGGATTTGTGGTCAGTGACTTGTCAACTCATTGTCAGTGACTTGTCAACTCATTGTCATGTAATAAAACAAAAAATAGTCATTCGGATAGTCATTTCATCGCCAGAATAATATCGCTAAAAAAAAGTATTTTTTTTGTCTAATATCGCTAAAAAAAAACAAAAATAGGCGACATTGTATTTTTTTTCTTTGTGAATAGTAATATCGCTCAAAACAAACAATTATTGGGCGACATATCCAATTATTGGGCGACATTGTATTTGGCCGAATAGTAATATCGCTCAAAAGTTTTTTATCAGGCGACATTGTCTTTTTCGTTTTTGTTTGTTTGATTTGAGAGTGCGACACGTTTAATATCGCTCAAAAAATTAATATCGCCCAAATTTTCGAGCGATATCGTGTCCATTTTAAAAAAGCCAAAAAAACTTGTCCACTGCGCAATAAAATTTCTCAAATACGTCCTCTGCAGTAATTTTCGCTAGAAAATATAGCCATGATATTGATTGATTTCATAAAAGTCATGAGGGGTGCGAGGAATTTAAATTGGGGATGAAACCTTTAATTCAGTCAAAAAAAAAAAACCAAATGTTAGATTTTAGATATCTATCAACCCAAACCCCTCTACATCCCTCAACCAAACGGACCCTAAAGACTAAACGTGAATTAACCATGGGCCGTGCTTAGCATGACATAAAAACGTTACTAGTACTTCCCATAAAAAAGTCAAGAATAACCAATTCCACTAAAAAGCAATGTTTTAAAAACCGGTTCAACCCGGCCGGTTCGACCGGTTGAACCGGTAACCCGAGTTACGACCGGTCCGTTGTGAGCCGGGTTTTCACTAAAACTCGAACCGGGTTGAACCGTCGGGTTTTGGTCGACCCAGGTCAAACCGCCATACCAAAACCGGCCGGTTCAACACTTATCAAAGGAAAAGAAAGAGAACAGTGTAACATTAGATTATGTCACCGGATTTGTTGGATGTATAACTCAACCTTGGCATAGTTAGTAGTTGAAAATCGATCGATAGAGCAACATGATGCAGTGATGGTGGTTTAAATGAGGATCCGTCTGTGTGAAAAAAATTATTTTTTGAGAAATTTTACATTGATGCTGGTTGAAGATGATGCAAAAGTGGTTGGGGACCTGGGGTGATGATGGGTGACAAATGAGAAATATAAAAACGTGTGTGGTATACTGTATGATAACTTGTTGAGTACTTGCGAGTTTGGATAATGCTCATTGAAATGAGCTCTTAGAATATTCAAATAATAGAATTTTATATGACTCTCTTTTTGGATGTGGAAAAAGAATTGATATTATTTTTTTTATCATCCATATCTATTACTCCGTAGTTTGATATTAGTTTTTTACTATTATTAACCAATAATCATTTACGTTTTTAATTTTAAGAATCGGTAATTTTTTCCTTTGTTTGTTAAACCGGGTTGACCCGACGGTCTAACTGGTAACCCGGTGAACCGGTGACTCGAACGGGTCAATTAAAAACCGGTTTTATTACATTGCTAAAAAGGATAACATTATTTATTTATTTGAAATCAAATTAACACAAAATAAAGACAAACCCAACGGAAATAAAAAAGAAAAAGAAAAACACAAAACACGAGAAACAAGGCGCGCAGTTCCATCCAAAATCAGCAATCAATCAACAGAATTAAAATTAAAATTAGGGCACCAAAACAAATATATCATCAATTCACTGATTTTGGGATAAAATTTAGCACTCAAATCAAATTCACATTTCATTATCTGTTTCCCTAATAATTACCGATCACTTCACTTATATTTTGAATTTTGAAATGACGTCATCATGCTAGGGTTTTGTTATATAATGTATTCGTGTACCGTTTAATTGAATGTGAATGTTGATGTTTTAGGGTGAATCAGTGTCGATTTTAAACGATGAAATGGGTAACATTGTTGAAAGACTTTAAAGACAAGGTAGGATTAGCTTCTTCTTCGCCTCCGCGCGCTTCGTCGCCGCGCTCGGCGTATTTTGATACGACTAGTAGTAGTAATGCCACTTCTTCCAGCTTCGATGATCCTTTGTCGAGGTATAAACGGTGACGTTTATGAACGCAATGATGTGTGTTTGATTATGTAGTTAAGTGTGTTCAACTTTTGGCGTTTAGAATATAATGCTTGTTTGGCAACGGACGTTTAGCTTTTGGATTTTGTTTGGCGTTTAGCTTTACGTCATTTTACACTTTATAAGTGCAACCACAACTACAATTATGTTATCTAACGCGCCTATAAGTGTAGCCTCGGTATTAATGTAAATGGTTTAGTGTTTGAAGAATATAGTAAAAAGAAGTGACATAGTGATGGTACTTGGAGATTTAACATTTATGTGTTCGCCGTATGAATTTGGCATATATTTGGTGGAATTAGTTATTGGTAGAGCAAATGATTGAATGGCTAGAGTAGGCCTATTGAATGCTTATACATGATTATTAATTGTATTTTATTAAGATGATGATAGTCAAGACCTTCATTTTTATGTTTTGAGCTTTATTTTTGGGACCAAACAAGTTTTACTAGCATTGATGGTATAAGGGGCACCATCGCCGAAATAAGCCATAATTGCTCTTATTTTCCACAGATATAATGTAATGCTCGTATATCTCTACATGAGAATATATCGAATATGGTAATGCGGATGATACATATGAGATGGGTCTGTTCTGTTAATGCTCAGGATACATGGTTTTATATAAATAAATGTTAAAATATAAGCAAAGCTATATGATAATTTCACCAATTTTCACTTTGTAATAGAATGGATTTAAGCTAAAATTGTATTTTTATATGATCTTCTCGTTCAAGTTTCTTCAACTTGATGAATCATGTAAAATTCCGGCGTATTTTCATTTCACTTTGTTCCTCATTTGTTTTTTTTTCTTTACCTGGTTAAAAGCAGAGAAAATTACGAACTGGAATTGGACTTCAAAAGATCGTGGGAAGAGTTTCGAACATCGAATTCAGAAAAGGTTTGTCCATGTTATAATTATAAGTCACATCGTTAAATAATAATTAGAATTAACTGTGGACTAGAGTTGATGGTCTTATTTTATTTATGCAGGAAAAGGAAAAAGCCTTGAATATCACTATTGATATCTTCTGTAGATTAGTAAAGCAGCATTCTAATGTAGCGCAATTAATTTCCATGTATGAAATCCACCTCCCTTTTTCTTCTATATTGTCTTAAAATTCCCTTTGCATGATAAAACTTCAATGCATGACAAAAAGACTTAAATAAGCTTACTATTTATTTCTACAGAAGACCCTGAATTCAGGATTGTGTAATCATTTGTAAAACCATGTAAATTTGGTGATTGGGTACATATTTAACAAAGTGCGTGACTGCCAAGTAACAGTATAAGTATATTACTGCATAGTGCATACTGGTCTTGTTTACTACCAGCAGAACTGAGTAAATTGTCTCCTATATCTGTGATTCCTTATCAAAACGTTTGCTCTATTCTATCAATTTACAATAGGATTTTTTTTCTACCTTTACTTATTTACAATTCCAATTAATTTACTTTATGGTTATACATAGCGGAACAACTTCTATACATGTTATCACCAGCATGCAAAACTTGCACATGTAAAAGGCAACTTTGCTTTGACAGGATGATTATCATTGATATCTTTCTCTAAGATTTGATAATATAATATTTCCGGAATGCAGTTTCTTGTTGATCTGGACCTAATTAAATTAAATATAAATCACATAAATTGTCTCTGAGGAGTTAGGTGTTACCTTTTTCCGTTAATTTATTTTTGTGCACTCCTTGTCCCTTTAATGAAATCGTAGGTTTATAACTGTATCTGATAAAGACTAGAAGAATTAAAAAGTGAAATGATTTAGACTTGGAAAAGAGCCAAGCCAAATTCGAGATGGCAGGTCTCCAGTACAAAAGGAAGTTACAATAAAATTATTCTTGATTGCCACTAATAAAACAAAGGTGGCGTTTGATATCGATTTAATATCAAAAAAACTGAAAATTTTAAGTCATATGAAAACTGTTTGTTTGTGACTTAATAGAAAAAGATGACTTAAAAAATTAAGTATTAAAACTGAGGGTGTCTGCATTAAGTCATCTCTTAATTAAACATGACTTAATAAATTTTTTTACCAAACAAGCCCAAAGACTGCTAATATAAAAGAAACTTACAAACTGATGTTAACTGCTCCTGAAATGAAGGATCTGAACTGCTCCTTTTACCAGCTGGTGTGTTGACCCAGTGGGTCCACCCATGACCCGAAAATAGCATTAAATTGAACCTGGTCACCTGCCTTGACCCGTGTCTTTTTCCTCGTGTACACCCTCAGATTCGTATAAGTATCACATGCATCTGTTCTCGCATTTAGTTCAAAAGAAGCATGTTAAAAATTTAGAGCTCTTAAGTTATATAGTTTTATATAAACACTTTACTAAGAGAACAAACACTAAAATTGATTCCATAGGTCTCTGCCTTTTCTACTTAGTCAATATGTAACCTTCTCAGGTTTTATATGCAGGTTAGTAGAGACACACATATTTTCTTTTGTCGTGGGTAGAGCATTTGTAGCAGATATAGAAAAGTTAAAACTTAGCAGCAAAATAAGATCTTTGGAGATCGAAAGTGTGATTGGTTTTTTCTCAGAGGTTACAGAGGTTTCCTTCTTATTCTTCTTTCTTACACGTTTTTAGGTACGATGGAGATATGATATTTGCTTTCTTATGTGCATACATTTACACTTACATCTGTACAGGATGGAACTCAAACTGGTGCAAATTTGTTACAGGCAGTATCATTCCTTGTTACTGGGGTATGTATCTAAGCTTTGCACGTTCTAAATAATACTCTGGACTCTGGAGTTATGTTCTATAGTAGCTTATATAATTCACCTGTTTTGGTTGTTTGGTTCTGTAATGATGTACAGTGCAACTAACCATTACATAAACTCACATGGATAAAGCTATCTTGCTTTATACTGTTTATGGGTCATGTCCAGTGATATTTTTTATACTTGCATCTTATTGTTGCTTTCATCTCAATAATGAATCTCTATACATTGTTTGCAGGCTATTGATAAACAGTCTCTCCTTGATTCTGGGATATTGTGTTGTCTCGTTCATATTCTTAATGCTCTTTTGGTTTCCGATGGAGGGAATGTAAAGAATAGTCTCACTATTGGAGAGGAACAAGAAGTAACTGAGAATGTGGCACCAGAGCGGCGGCTTGAGGTAAGCCAGTTGCTATATTATGCATACAATATCCCTTGTATGACACCCGAAAGTTGTATTTAATTTTTATAGAGCAGAAATAAGGCACTCGAATACAATGAAATAGGATGATCTTTGAGATCAAGTATCATAATGCAAAAACATAATCTTTCTTTTTTGCTTTCTACTACTTGTCATAGAATGCTTTTTGAACATATCGATTTAATCCACATGGTCGAGTTATATATATTTAAATTAAACTATGTATATCAATACCAACATCTGAGGGGTTAAGGTATAGATTCGTAATTTTACATTTTTTCTTGAAGGTAGTAGGCAGCATTCTGCATATCATGAAGGCATTGGCAAGCCATCCTGCATCAGCACAGAGTTTGACTGACGACAATTCTCTTCAGCTGCTCTTTGAGATGGTGGCCAACGGGTCATTGGTCCTATTTTCAAGATACAAGGAAGGTCTTGTCTCCCTGCACACCATTCAGCTCCATAGGCATGCAATGCAGGTTGGTAACAAAGTTGTAAAATAGGAAATATTTTTTTTTGTGTAATATGATTTTTTGGATTATAATTCAGCGCCTTACTAGTCTTTTTCTTCATGAATTCAGAATTTGTTTTAGTTATAGCCAGTTATATTTATTTTCCTTCTCGTCATATCCAGGTACTTGGTCTTCTTCTGGGTAATGACAATGGGAGCACTGCCGAGTACATAAGGAAGCACCAACTGGTGATAATCACAGTTTATCATACTAAATTAAATTGGGTTATTCAACATTCTTTAGTAAATCAGTGGGCATTTGGTTTTAGCGAGTATTATTATTTTTTCTTGTGCAGATAAAAGTGTTGTTAATGGCCGTAAAGGGCTTTAGTCCCGAATCGGGAGACTCTGCGTATACAGTGGGCATTGTGGACTTATTGCTTGAATCTGTGGAATTGTCATATAGACCTGGTCAGTTACTTATCTATATTTTTTGACCTGGCAACTTCTTTTGTAAATAGGAAGTCCATTTGGTGCCGACAGCTAATTCAATGTGGCTTCTAATTATAAATCATCTGAACATGACAAACCAGAGGTGGCAGTTACAACACATTTACTTTTGAATGGGTTGATTAGGCTTATACTTTATGTATAAGGGGTAAACTAAATTAAAGCTACAAAGCAAAGGGGTTGAAAGTAGCCCAAAGTGCATTTTCAACGCATAATACCTCAGCAGTCGTTATTTTTCAAATGATTAGATAACTGTTAAAATAATATAGTTTCTGTAATCATATTTGACACACTTATAGCATGTAACAAAATTTTATTTTTGTACAAAAAGTGTTTCGGGCCGACACAAGGCCCCAACTGGTTTGGCATGTACCAAAATCACCCATTTTGACCTGCTATGGGACCCACCCGTCCTGCCACCTCAAGGATAAATTTTCAATTCAACCAGTGCAATTCAACCCGGGTTTCCGACTCGACATTGCGAGCCGACTAATCCAGGGCGACTACCCTTTTGGATAGCCCGTAGTCGGCGCAGGTGAACCTCCGTGGCCACAAGGGGATTAATTTTCTCCCCGTTGAATAGCTCTCGAGTGTTCTTACTGTGTTAAACATAATTTTGAAATTCTAGTGATGCTAACTGGACATAGTGTTGATTTGTAGAGGCTGGTGGAGTCAGGCTGAGGGAAGACATTCATAATGCTCACGGATACCAATTTCTCATTCAGTTCACATTAGTTCTTTCAAGAGATCAGGGTTCTCAAACTAGTCAAAATTCTGATCCAGAAGGGTCAAAGTCAACTAATGACATGGACACACGGGATGAAAAGGGTAAAGGAGACTCATCATCACAATCTGTCTCACCTACACTCTGTAGGTTGCTAGATATTTTTGTTAATCTATCTCAAACGGGCTCAACCAATGGCACCGGGTCCCCTGAATCAAAGGGTAAAAAAAATCAAGGAAATCCTGGCAGGTCATCTGACAGATTTAGCAGCGATGTTTGGGAAAAAGATAATTATAAAGTTAAAGACCTAGAAGCTGTCCAAATGCTGCAGGACATTTTTCTGAAATCAGATAGCATGGAGCTACAGGTTGAGGTACTTAATAGAATCTTCAAAATATTCTCAAGCCATATTGAAAACTACACGTTGTGTCAGCAGTTACGAACTGTTCCATTGTTAATTCTTAATATGCACGGTTTTCCGAATTCTTTGCAAGAGATAATCCTTAAGATTCTTGAGTATGCTGTGACTGTCGTAAATTGCATACCTGAACAAGAGTTGCTTTCACTTTGCTGCTTGTTGCAACAACAAATAACATCTGAGTTGAAGCGCACTATTCTCACCTTCTTTGTAAAGCTAGTGTCCTTTGATCAACAGTATAAAAAGTTTCTGCGAGAAGTTGGCGTGCTGGAGGTTTTATTAGATGATCTCAAGCAGCACAAATTTCTTGTAGGCCCAGAGGAGCACAATAACTATAGTGGTAAGGTGGAAAGGAAGGGTAGCCCGAATGGTTTCAAGAACAAGGACAATAAGGATGTGATTTTATCGTCTCCTAAATTATTGGATTCTGGTTCTGGAAAGTTCTCACTTTTTGAAGATGAAGGCACAATTCCAGTTGCCTGGGACTGTTTAGTTTCGTTATTGAGAAAAGCTGAATATAATCAAGTGACATTCCGATCGGCTGATGGTGTAAATACTGCCCTTCCGTTTTTGGCATCTGATGTCCACCGACCTGGTGTCCTCCGGGTATTATCATGGCTAATCATCGAGGATTCTGCACAGGTTGGCAATGATTCGTTTTTCTTTATTATGCATGAAGTAAAACACATACACATCTATACACACACTCACACACATAGATATACATACATATGTATATATAGGTGAAGGTTTAAATGCGACCCATGCGCATGTGATATTTCACATGTGATGAAGTGATGAACCATGTGACATTTATGCACATGTGAATAATAACAAGTAGACACGATCTTCACCCGTATTCTTTTATTGTGGTTTTTGTTTGATCATTCGCCTATAAATTTGTGTGTCTGTTCTTACTTGTCATACTGGTTTTGTGATACGAACCGAATCGATTAAAGAGATAAAAGAACAAATAAGATAGATAGGCTATATTAATGGGATAACCCGACCCCC